>JAOTRC010000017.1:12569493-12587445 GCA_027497675.1 Cyprinella lutrensis | reverse complement strand
GTTGAAAAGATAAAGTGAGAATAAAAACAATAAATTATATAAAATATAAAAATATTTTGTGTAACTGTCATGTAGGGAAATTCCTTTTCATCTAAAGTTGTTTTTAATGCAACAATGACCTGTCAGTTAGTGGCTTGAAATGCTTTGCTCAATAAATGAAAGTCAGGTGACCTGAACCAAGTTTTCTACAATTTGTTCAGGTTATAATCTCTGTTAGAATTGAGAAAATATATTCTGTTATTGCAGAGAATGTGTGACACATACTTAAACCCTCACATAGTCTCAGACTCTTAATGTAAACTGAAATGTGCGGGAAAAGCCTTCAGCAGAAAGAAAGTGTTTGATCGAGAGTGATAAAAAGCTCAAAACTTTCTAAAAAAATGTTTTAGAGTTAAAGGGTAGCATGAAGTGGAATTGACACTCACACACAAACTGCGACACTGCGCAACTGTAGGGCCACAGCTACTGATTGTGTATAAACGTATGTGTAAATTGTTTGATGCAGTAAAGCTTGGCTGCAGATGGAGTAGTTTTTAATAATTTAGTTGGTGGACATTTATGCCATTCAAACAATAACACATTTGCTGATAGACACTGGTTAAGCACTGCCCTGTTAAACCATAGAGCACTGTATTGAACTGTATTTTTTTAAACTCAGATTGGGAACTGTTACCAGTAAAGTATTCTGAGAGTTAGGTCTGTGTGTTTGTGTTGGTCTGTGTTTGTGCGTGTATCTGTTGTTGCTGTCTGTGCGATGAGGCAGGTTTTATTTTAGTGCAGCTGAATTATTCACGGAGCTGAAGTGCACCAGGGTGGAAAAGCTCAGTGCATGCAACTGTGAGTGTGTGTTTTGTATAATCTTAAAATGGGGCAAGTATGTTGTTTTCCAAGGCCAGTCCTGCCTTGGTTGTTAAGGAGTGTGTATGGCGGCAAATCAATGCCATACACTTATTAGGTTATTAGCTTACAAAAAAAATAGATGATTCAGATCTCTATATAATATTTTAATCTAATTTGCTGGGTTTAAGCTGGGTTTTAATCATTTGCTGGGTTTAATTTTGTTCAACAATGGGTGCAACTCTTATACCAAGATGTCAGGAGCGTGGTTCGATGCACAGCTGGGATATCATCTCCTTTCAACATCAAAGTAGGAGTCCACCAAGGATCGGCCCTTTCGCCATTGCTTTTCATCACATGGACACAATGACATAGGACCTCTAGACACCCCATCCATGGTCCTTACTCTATGATGATGTGTTCCTTGAAGGCAAGACCTTCAAGACCAAGGGCAGCAGTGGAAAGATTGCCTGGATGCAACTGGCTTGCGACTCAAAAACGCATGCTCCGCTGGTAGATCACGTCATGAACATCGACGTCAGGAAGCGGATGGGAATAGCGCAGATTACGGAGAAGATGCTCGAGGCCTGTCTCCACTGGCACGACCATGTAACATGCAGCAATGAGAACTCAGTGGCGAAGACAGCTATGCACCTTGACCCACCCGGCCTTGGCCTTGGCCCACGTGGCCCACGTTAACCCTAACCCGTCCAAAAATGAGATGGATGGACCGGATCAAGCAAGATATGAATGATGTGCAAGTTGTCCCAGAGGTCTCTATGGACCAGAATAAATGGAGAGCAGCCTGCCAAAAAGCGGACCCTGCACCTGCGCGGGACAAACGCTTGGACGAAGAAGATTTGCCACCATAGTGTATGTATTTTTGTGAAGAGTCCTGAATCAGGACAATGGGCTTGTCTGAGCAAGTCAAGTGTAACACTTTTTTCATAGGGTTTTCCATATATATTAGTCACCACTGTAGACAGCATCATCCACACTGAATAGTCAAGTTATTGTATTTATGCTGAGGCTGGTGTAATCTTTAACTGTTACATTACTCGAATTTCCAACTTATACGATACCTTGAAAAATATTGATATTCAATACCATTTTCGATACCATGGAATATGCCACCTTACAGGTCATTTGTCATCTCATAATTTTTGGATAATATGGGTAATTGTTTGTAACACCTTACAAACAGCACAGGGATGCTTTAACTACTGTCGTTTAACTACATTTACAAAAAAAGACAAGTCAGACAAAGTCAGTAATAAAATAACAGTGTTGTGGACTCGAGACTCTGACTCAGTCTTGGACTCGGTCTCGAGACCATATTTTAATGGTCTCGGCCTTGTCATGGACTCGTGTGCATTTTGACTCAGAATTGACTCATGCTCGAACATACAGTATTAGGACTCGGACTTATTCCCGAGTTCACTTGAGTCCCATTCAAAATATGTCATGATTATGACTGAATGTTAATATTTCTTTAAATTGCTGTATGATTGAAACGTCATTGCTAACTTTCTTGTGCGCAACTGACTATAACGATTATAACGACTTTAACTATAACGTTCGCGGTACGCAAATGCAGCTGGACCCAGGTCATATGTAATGTGGAGCCTCTAGCTTAACTATGTATTGAAAATGTCTGCCTTATCATCCATAATTCAGTTTGCATGTAAGAGCCACACAGAATTCGTGTGCAGTAATGTTATGAGAAAGAGCACTTACTGATTGTAATAATTGTAAGACATAATTATAATAAAATTACCTTTACACCACTATGTGGCCTTTTTACCATTACAGTGAGTGTACCATACACGCTGTCTGCCATCTGCCCTGTACAGTGAAAACCGAGATTCATCTGTGAAGAGAACACCTCTCCAAAGTGCCGACACCATCGAATGTGAGATTTGCCTACTCAAGTCGGTTACGACAACGAACTGCAGTCAGGTCGAGACCCTGGTGAAGACGACGAGCATGCAGATGAGCTTCCCTGAGACGGTTTCTGACACTTTAAAATGTGCAGTTTTATAACACAGCACAATACAACAGATTGAGGGAGCATGCAATCGGCATGCTGACTTGCAAGAATGTCCACCAGAACTGTTGCCGTGAATTGAATGTTCATTTCTCCATAAGCCGTCACCATAGGCGTTTCAGAGAATTTGGCAGTACATCCAACCGACCTCACAACCGCCGACCATGAAACCTCACCAGCCCAAGACCTCCACATCCAGCATCTTCACCTCCAAGATCGTCTGAGACCAGCCACCCGGACAGTTGATGCAACAATGCTGCAGAAAAGGAGTATTAGAACCGTTTCAGATATCTCAGTATCGATACATATCGAAATAATATCAATAGTTTTGATTGCACTAAGTCTTATAACCTATTATATAATAGTTATAGTTAAATTTTGATGCAAGATAAGTAAACAAACAAACGCAAAACAACCAAGAGAATGTAGTGATTTACATTCAAATTCACAATGAAAATCTTTTACTTGATGTCACTTCAATTTTTTTAAAATATTTAAATATCTTATATTAATCTGATATTTTCTATTAACTAGAAGCTGTTCCAGTATGTTTCCCAAAATGCGTAAGATGATGCAACTGAAAACCAAAACTAACATGGTTACTGTAGTGCTAATTTATGGTCATGCCATTTGCTCACTAAACCCTCATTATGATAATTACTGTCAGACTCTGCTTTCATATGCTGTAATATGAGAGCTTGTGATAAAGAGAATGTGTGCTGATGGGACAGTGATGGGTTGAACTGCTGACTCATGTTTGGCATTAAAGAATGATTGTCCCCATAGGGTCTTATTGAGTGATGTGGCATTGGGCTTCTATGACCCTCTGCAAGCTGTCCGTGAATCACAAGGATTGTTGCTTCTGTGCATCTTATTTACAAATGAATGGGGCCCATTATGTAACTGTCTGGATTCATAACGGATGTGTCAGTTCTTTTGAGGGGGTAATGTAATTTGACATTTTAAAGAGACATTTATCACAGGTAGCATCAACATGCGCTTAGAGAGATTCATAAAACATATTGTTATTGCCTTGTATTTGGAGATATGTTTCTAGTAGAGATGTCAATTGATAATTAATTATATAATCATTTCATATGTCACTATTTGCTGAGAGGATATGCAGAAGCTAAATTATTACAAATATCGAGACAGGCCATTAAGCATTGAAAAAAAGTTCTGTGTCTTTAGTATTTTATCTGAACATAGTCTGGGGCCTTTGCCATTTCAACAAAATAAAAAAAAAGTGTTAGAAAGATTATGATAATTTTCACTCTCATTTTTGAGATATTTTAGGAGAGTTTCAGAGGTTCTGTTTCATTTGCACATGGCTCCCAATATTGCTTATGGTGTTCATTTAATTTCTCACATGTTTCAGCTGTACTTGTTGAGCTGTTAGTCAGATGGAGTATGTCTTGCTGAGCACAGGCTTGGTGATTGTGTGTTGAATGCTGACTGCTGCCCCAGTGCTTCTTCTGTCAACTTTAATCTTGTAGTGTCTCTGTACTCGTTGTCCCCACAGCGCACTGCTTGTCCGCAGTGATGTCATTTGTCCCGACTTGCTGTCCCTTAGAGACAGTGGGACAGAAACACCAGTAGAATTTTGGGTTTTCTCTTTTGCTTCTTTCTGAAACTTACTTTTTAGCCTCCCTATTTATGTGCATTATAGTCTTTGTTACACATTACATGTAAATTATGTATAATTGCAAGCAACTAGCCCTAATCCATACCTAGTCTATAGTAAATTCCCCCTGAAATCAAGCTTTTAATATTGTTTCAATGTCTATGTGGTGTTTTTATTATTTTTTTGTACAAACCTTTTACAAATTGTTACAAATTCAAAAGTTCACAAGTATTTACTCCTTAAAACTGCAGTGAACCAAAGACAGTCTCAAAATCAGATTTTTTTTAAAAATGTAAAAAGTGTAACATAGTGTTTAAAATGACCCATTAAGTAATTTTGCTAATAATGGGTACATTCATGCAAAATGAAGCATTGAGAATTTTGTAAGTGTACAGACCGTTTAATAAGAAGACACTTTATATAGAGTCCACTTCGTGTATATAGGCAGAAGCCATCTTTGGAAAACAGTCTCGATAAGTCGAACCATTAACGATGTGCCAAGTGAGCTGAACTGTATGAAGTTCAGTGAACTTCTGAACTGTATGAACAGCTTTCATGTTTCGACTTGTCAAGACTGTTTTGTCCCGCTGTGTATACACGAAATTGACTGTCTTTATAAAGTATCTTCTTATTAAATGGTCTGTACACTTACAAAGTTCTCAATGCTTCGTTTTGCATGCAGGGACCATTATGTTATGTTACTGTGTTAGTGTGGGGCTATTTTGAGCCTTTTTAGTTGTATTCACTAGCGATTTCCTTTTACTTAATATATGCCCCCATGTTATACGCTAAACAGTTTTAGAGGTAAAACTCTTTATATTTGATTAACATGAAAACAAATCTCAGAGAATGGTCGACAAGATGCCAATGTTTTATTAGACCAAAGGTTAATTTTCCGCTGGAGTTCTCCTTTCATATTATAAGTGTTTCCAACCATGTCTATTGTCAGTCTCTTATAAAGATGAGAGACATGTTTACCCACAGGGATGCATTTTTTTGAAACTGTGAAAAAACAAACAAACAAAAAAACGGTTTATGTCTGTGATTTTCAGCTGTATGCTGTGCAGAGGTGGAGGAGCGGTTAATAAACTATTTACTCTCCCCTGACCGATACAACAAGCTGATCCGGCCAGCGATCAACAAGAGCCAGCAGGTCACCATTGCAATCCAAGTGTCCCTTGCCCAGCTCATCAGTGTGGTGGGTTTAAACGTAAAAAGCTACCTCAAATTGCTTTTTTGATAACATCAAAGTTATATGTTAATGTTTGTATTTTTAGAATGAAAGAGAGCAGATTATGACCACCAACTGTTGGCTTACTCAGGTAATGAGCAGTGGAACTTTTTGTGTTTGGGTAGAATTTTTTTTCTCACAATAAAAGTCATTCTAAGGCATGTGTCTTGTTAGCAGGTATGGAATGATTACCGGTTGATGTGGGATCCGGAAGAGTATGAAGGGATCAGGAAAGTCCGCCTTCCTTCCCAGCATATATGGCTGCCTGACATTGTCCTGTACAACAAGTAAGAAACTTTAAAGTACACCTCATATTTTGTTCTGATTTTATTTTAACTTGTTAACACTTAATTTACACACAAATTAAAATTCTGTCATCATTTACTTAACACTCAAGTCATTCCAAACCTGAATGACTTTCTTCTGCGGAAAACATACTGTTGCAAATTTTTCACACGGCTCTTAATCCCGAGTTAAATTTGTTGTTCTATAAACTGTCTTTAAACCCTGGTAAAGGAGCGTTTCACAATTGTAATTTAGAAGGAAGGTTAGCACCGCTCTTTACCCTGGGATATGAAGCTCCAGAGTAGAGTTAGCACTGCTTTTGTGGTGTTATCCATGTGCTGTGGACAGTCAGGGTTTATACTGTTGTATAAACAATACTTTCTGTGTTTGAGGGGAAAAATGGCGACAGAAAACATGACAATTGGACTGAAGAAGAGACCGTTTCATACCTTTTGTAGACCCTGGGTAAACTATTTAAATTGTGAAAAGCCTTAGTCAGTGGGGTCAAAAACCACACTGGACCTCATTGACTTTCATTTATTTGGGAAAAAAAGAAGTAATTTTAAAACGCTGTTGTGTGCTGCTGAACTATCTCTTTAAATAATTTAGAAGAGGTTTTATTTATACAAAGGTTAAATCCTTATAAAAAAATAAAGGTGACTTATTTTCTTATTTTTCTTAAATGCTGCATCGACACAGGATTTGGGCAGGGTTTAACTTTTTCCAAGGAGACTTAATGCTTTAATCTCAGGAACTGAGTTTTTTCCATGATGATGAGCTGGCACTCGGGATAATAGTATCAGCTTTGAGTTTCACCTTTATTATGCACTTTATCATTCACAAAGGCAAAATAGGATACTTAGCTTTTTTAAATTTTATTTAAAACAATAAATTTAAAACAATGTGTTTGTCATTTTTAGTGCTGATGGGACATATGAAGTGTCTTTCTACTCCAATGCAGTCGTTTCAAATAACGGTGAGGTTGCCTGGCTACCACCAGCCATTTATAAGAGTGCCTGTAAAATTGAGGTCCGGGACTTTCCCTTTGACCAACAAAACTGCACACTCAAGTTCCGCTCATGGACTTATGACCACACAGAAATCGACCTCATCCTGCTGTCAGACTTTGCCAGCCGAGATGACTTCAAGCCAAGCGGCGAGTGGGATATCGTCTCCTTGCCTGGTCGCAAAAACGAAGACCCTAATGACATCACGTATTTGGATATAACTTACGATTTTATCATCAGACGCAAACCTCTGTTCTACACCATTAACTTAATCATCCCCTGTGTTCTTATCACTTCACTGGCCATCTTAGTTTTTTACCTACCATCAGACTGTGGGGAGAAGATGACTTTGTGTATTTCTGTTCTTCTGGCCTTAACTGTGTTCCTCTTACTGATTTCCAAAATCGTACCTCCGACCTCACTTGCTGTGCCCCTCATTGGAAAGTACTTGATGTTTGCAATGGTGTTGGTGACTTTTTCAATTGTTACAAGTGTGTGTGTGCTAAACGTGCACCATCGGTCCCCAAGCACACACAATATGCCCAAGTGGGTCAAATACTACTTCCTGAGCCGGTTGCCTGATTTCCTCTTCATGCGACGACCAGGAGAGTCCAACAAACGAGAGAAATTTCGCATGAAGCACGAGCAGTGCTCTTCTTCTGATCTCCCAGCAAAAAGTGAGACTGATGAGACTGATTCTACCTTCTTTGTCAATGAAGATTCTGCCAAATACATTGGTTGGAGACCTGGAGAGTTGCAGGAAAACACAGAGTTTCGAAAGCGAATGGCAGTAAAGTGCCCTGTGGACATCGAGCAGGCTGTGAAGGGAGTCCGTTACATAGCTGACAAGACGAAGAGTGAGGATGATGATGAAGGGGTGAGTGGTGGATTGGCTTTCACTCAAATATACTGAAGAAAAAAAAGGACCAACGAACCAAATTAAGTTGAGGACATTTGTTCTCAGTGATTTAAACTAATAATAATATACACTCACCTAGAGGATTATTAGGAACACCATACTTATACTGTGTTTGACCCCCTTTCACCTTCTACGTGGCATTGATTCAACAAGGTGCTGAAAGCATTCTTTAGAAATGTTGGCCCATATTGATGGGATAGCATCTTGCAGTTGATGGAGATTTGGGATTCACATCCAGGGCACGAAGCTCCTGTTCCACCACATCCCAAAGATGCTCTATTGGGCTGAGATCTGGTGACTGTGGGGGTCGTTTTAGTACAGTGAACTCATTGTCAAGAAACCAATTTGAAATGATTCAAGCTTTGTGACATGGTGCATTATCCTGCTGGAAGTAGCCATCAGAGAATAGATACATGGTGGCCATAAAGGGGTCTACATGATCAGAAACCATGCTCAGGTAGGCCTTGCAATGCCCACTAAGGGGCCTAAAGTGTGCCAAGAAAACATCCCCCTCACCAATACAGTTTATTTTAAGGTGTTGCAGTGTACTTATACATGTAATTACTGAGTAATAATAATCAACTACATTGTACTTATTATAGGGTTGGGATTAGGGTGAGGGGTAGGGTAAATTGCATGAAAAGTTGATTATACATGTTCAAATGAGTATAAAGAGTTCAGATGCAAAAGCCTCTGTGCCATTTGAAATTTTCTTCTAGAATGATCATTTTTATCAAGCTTGTATATTTAAGTTCAGTAGTTTCACTTAAATTTCAATGAGGATTACCTATTAATTGTCATTTAAGTGGAATTACTGAACTTATAAGCTTGAAAAAAAAGATCATTTTAGAAGAAAATTTCCAATGGTACTTAGAGGCTTTTGCATCTGAACTCTGCATATGCAGAAATTATGCAGAAATTGAGTATTCGAGCATATATGTGAGTTAATTTTGTTTTTCTAGCAAGCACTCTGCTTCATCGAAAGTGAAAGTTCAGGAAAGCGATTTTGTACCACAAGGCAACAGATTTGCTTTGCACTCCGCAAAAGCTCAGCACGATCCCACACACATTCAGTGAAAGCTCTTGAATAAATACTTGCAGATCTGTTTGATTGCACTGTTTACATCCGTGGCCATGCTCGTCCTCTGCATAAGTGGCGTGCACACATCCACGAGCCCGAGATAGCTGTGACAAAAATGACCATAATACACTAGATTATTTTCACAAATCCACTGCTGCTTGTTGTAATACAGAATGAAGTCCTTTTCATATGGGGATTATATTGTTTGGACCATCATTCGATTGCAGAGAGGAAAGTCAATAACACAGGATGTGCATCTCCTGCACCTCTTGGGGATGATGTTTATGTTCTTGGTAATCTTACTTATTGAATGAACTCTATTGGATCAGAGTTTATGTTTGTCGGGGTCATGTAATGGTTATTTTTGAGTTATTAGCACATTTGTTTGAATACTTTTTTTTGTTAGGTTTTTGGATGGATGCTATAGTTTATATCTGTTAATCTATAACATATTCCGTGTGGGCCAACTGTATCAACAGCCGCCTTGAATTAATGAAGGACACGGCGTGAAGGATTTGCAGTGCAGGCGGTGAGGTTGCCCGCGCTAGTGCGTTTTTCACCTCTACTCCAGTGCTGCGAGTTCTGATCATAGAGCTATTCATTTTTAATGAGACAGGAACTCTGCTGAATAGAGAGGTGTGGAATGTTGTGGTTGCTTAAGTCACTTCACGCATTTCCTTTCCCCATGCTGTACTTCTTATCTATGTACTATTTCTTCCTTCATTTATCAAACCTCTCTCTCACACACACTATTGCATTTTTTCCCCTTATTTTAGCCTTTAAGCCTTTCTGATGATAAAATTTTAGTTCCCTTAGCTTCAGCCATTATCAAAACAGGGTTTTTTTTCACCTTTTTTTCAACTTCAACTCTCTCTTTCTCTCTCTTACTTGCTTTTTCTCTACCCATCTTTTTGTATGACATCTGATCTTCAGTCCCAAACTTGCTGCAGCTCATTACTCTGATTTGGCCGCATCTGTGCATAAACACTGGGCACCAATGGCGACCATATTTAAGGGCAGGGGCCAGTTCTCCAAAAAAGAGTTCCGACAGTGTCTCCTTAAAAAAAGCATTGAACAAATCAAACTAATATATTGACACTTAACAGCTTGCACCAACACAAACCCTCTTTTGGCGTTAAAGAACTACTGTCAGGATATACTAAAGACACACTGTGAAAAAATTACTGAAAATGAGTGAACTTAGTTATATTTGCGGCTGATCTTATCACATATGCGTTTGTAGTTTTCCTTTAAGATGCAAACTTTATCTAAGGAGAGTATTTAAATGAATCATGCTAGGTGATTTACTAAGGTTTGGCCTGGTCAACCTACTGGTATTTGCGCCATTATTCAACTTCCAAAAAGCATGTAAACTAGAAGTAAATTTGCACTGCAGATTGGTAGATGGGTGTGTTGGTTATTATTGAAATGATTCGGCTGCGTCTGTGTTCTTTCATTTGTACGTGATGTGCAAAAATTTCCCCTCACATCTGCGCTTTTTTGGAATTGTGCTCTCACGCTAATTTTTCCTGTTTAGTAATTATGGCCTTTATTTGTCTAATTTAGCAACCGCGATACAAGTGGATAACATGTTAAAAAGAGAGGTAGTTGGGTTTTGTTTAGCTCAATGAGATCCTCAAACAGCTTGTGAAATGTAGATGAAAAGCCACACGAGAGGACTGTGCCTCCACATCACTGTGATCGGCCAATATCACGCTTGCATATGGTCCTGAAAATGGCTTTAATGTGTGCTATTCTTCCAGATAGACAGACTAATTGTAAATCAAAATTATTCTGAAATTGTTTGGAATGATGATCTGTGGATGAGTCAGGATTTATATATTTTTTTATTCATTTATTTGTTTACAAGCACTCAGCTCAGTTTAATTAAAGCTGCTCCTACATGCCTGAAACTTTCATGACACCTGCTGTGTTTACATATATTTTGATTAATGGTCTGAAAAGAAGGTGACTAAATAATAAGCAAACAGCATTCACCAGGAACAAACAACAATTACACAAATTGTGATTTGTTGTATTAACATGGCTATTATTTATTTAAACATTGTATTAAATATTTTAAAATGGATAATCTTGAAGAGACGTGTGTATTTCATGTAATAAAATTTAATTGAGTTGGGGAATCCTGCAGGTCACAACATTGTACAAGTAGGTGACAACACTGAATCATTTATTGACCCTTTTATGAGTGACTCGTTGAATCATTTACTCAAACAATTTGTTCAAAACCCTGATTCATTCAGTAACCAAATATTGGCTGCATCCAAAATCTGGTACTTTTGAGTTGGTACTTAACAAAAACAATTACTGTGCAAACATTAAACTAGTATAATCTATTTAGTATGAATGTGCATAGTATGAATGTAATCCAGACGTAATTACATTGGTCATGTTGTTGTTATCATGTGACCTACCACCGTCACTTGAGTCACATCACCACCAATTTACAGATCCTCTCTCGTGGCTTCAAGGAATGGTAAAGCGTCCATCTGACGTGGCATACTCCTCTTTCACATACTGTTTTTCACCTACTAGTTTTCAGTTTTGTATACAGCAGCGCAGTCTCATCCCAAGACTTCATACAACCCTAAAACGGCGGATGTTGACGTATGGTCAAAAGCGTTTTTGATCATACATCAACATCCGCCGTTTTAGGGTACCCTTAAATGTCGGTTAGATGACGTTATCTAATCCTAACCCTACCCAGACCTAAACCTACCCTGTCACTTAACTGACGTTAAAGGTAAAGTGTCAGTTAGATGACGCCCCAGGATTGCCATCTAACCGATATTTAAGGGTACCCTACAATGGCAGATGTATAGCGTATGGTCAGAAGCATCAGTTATATGCCATCTTGGGATGAGACTTTGTTATATACAGCCACTGTGTTTGAGTGAGTCATTGAACCACATACTCAAACAATGAATTCATAACACTTCATTCAGGGAATCTGGTAAAATAGTTTAAAATGTAAGAGTATTATTCATTGAAAATGTACATTATATACAGTATAAGCAATTTCACTCATAAGCTATCTGTTGGTCAGAACAACAGTTTGTGTAATGTTCGGTTTTTGGACAAATTTGGCCAGTTCATTGTTTTTGTCTCTGCTAATAAAAATTGTGTACATACTGCGTCCCATATAACCCTGAAACTTGTGTACACCTAAAATGAAATAGTAACTTAAATGTGTTGTATTAAAATGCCTAAATCCAGATGGGAGACCGATTTCTGAAGTCCACCACACAGTACAGTCGAATGGGCTTTGGCCTTGTGATGTGCCGAGAGCCCCTCGCAACAAAAGAGACAACTAACTTCTGTCTGCCACAGATAAGAAACATCTCAGCTTTTAGCGCCTTTTTAACCATTTGCGTTTTGGTAGCCTCATGTGAGCGTGTCTCTCCGACTGTGTCTGAAGTCTTTCTAGCCTGCTGACATCTCGCTAAAGGTAATGTGTTCTTAGCTTACTCGCTAGCCATGCTTATGAAGTCTCACAGGAGGAGGTTTTATGGCTAGTGACAGAAGTAAACCCACTTACAGTATGACGTACAATCCCATGCGGGGAGTCTCAGGTATCCTCGCTCCCCTGCTGTACCACCGTATCTCGAACCAAGTGACAGGTGTTTATACACACCTTCTTTCATGCTCGTGAAAACTATCCTGTCAGTTTTGAGAAAGACGTTTTGACTTCGCCGTGGCTTTATTTTGCCTTCCTTAATCTGAGGCAACAGATAGTCAACCATCTCCACGTTATCTCAGAGCTGTTTCCTCATGAGGAGAAAAACAGCCCAGAGGAGGTGAGGCAGACAGACTGTTATAGCTAAAGCTCGGCTGGATACCTCTCACAGCACCTGAGAGACATGTGGTGCAACTTACTAAGCATTTCCTTGTAGACAGTGATAAAAGTTGCGAGTATTTATTTATTTTTTCTAAAGCAAGGTTCAAGTTGGGTATGGGAAGAGTTCGGAGTCCTGACAAATGGTAGTCGTGCGTTGACATTCCGTGGGATTGGTTTCTCTTCGTTCTGAGCTGTTCTGGATCTGTGTTGACGATGGGTTTTGCAGAGGTTTTGACAGCCCCTTTGCCAGCGGTCTCACTTGTCGACGATGAGGTGCATTCCAGCAACATTAAGTAGACAAGGTATCGACCACTCTCTCTGTCTCAGAACAATTTTGACACTGTTTCAGTCTCCTGTGTGAGTAAACCTCCCTGCTCAGCTCTGTACGCGAGTAGGCTAGCTCAAAGAGAATCATATACACTCCTTTTACAAGGATTTGTTCACTGTGTGTGTTGCTTACCACTAGATTCATCTGAGAAATTATGCAAATCAGGTAATGGAGTAAAGTGCATGATGGGTTTGTTCTCTAAAAAAACTACTTTTGGTTCTGGTGGCACACACACACGTTGGGAGTGTATCCTTTAATAGTCGTATGAGTTCCTCAACATGGAAAACACAGGAAGAATTGTGGAATAATCAAAATGGAATTGACTGTATAATTCAGAATGTCACGGAATGACATTTTTTTTATGAATAAATCAAAAGTAGGGATGTGCAGTTAATAAAATGCCAATGTGGACCAGTGTCTGTGAATATTAAAGTGGAAAAAAGACTGTTTAAATAAGAAGTGTGCCCGTATCTGTGTGAATGAGTGACTCTGTTTCATCTACTAAAAATACTGATGTTTTCAGGGTCTGCCATCTCAATATATGAGGGCACTCCAGATGAACTGGAATAGGAATTGGAACCAGCATTGTTAGGCAGAACTGGAACAAGAACCGGAAAATTGCTTATGATTCCCAACCCTAATGCTGATTTCCATGTAATTGCATTGAGCTGCATTGTCCAATTCTCCTCCTTACAGGTTGGAGCAGACTAATGCAATATGGTGTACTTTACTGAGGGCTCTGCGACATTGTTCTAGACACGTGAATCGGCTCTTTAAAATGCAGAAAGTGTTTTTGTTTACACTGCAAGTGATTGTAAGCAGTTATAATGGTTTTCTCTGCCATTTGATGAATTACTGCTGTCACGATCAAAAGAAAATGTTCACAAACATCTCATTTAAAAGGTGGTAATTGCACCAGGTAGTTTTATGAACAATTGATAATGAGGCTAATTTGCATATACTGAAAGGAGGCACACTGGAGAAAAGGTATTTTTTTTTAGTGTTTGCAATAAATTGATTTGATCTAAATTTAAATAAACACATTTAGTTGAACTTAGTCTGTTTTATTTAGTTACCTTAGTTCAATTAAGCTTTGCTGATTTGAGCATAACTTAGTAATTTCAGCCTTGGTCAATCATGTTTCTTCTACTTAATGTATTTATCCATTTATTTGTATTATTTTAAAAATTTTCTAGCTTAATAAATCTACAGTGGTATTTATTTGACAGTATTGGAGGTCTGGTAAATGCACTTCATATACTGTACACACAAAAATTACTTAAATGTTTTAAACTTATCTTTATAATAAAGAATAGGTTTTTGTGGGTAAACACAACACACTTGTGGAAATGTTAAAACTTGCATTTAACACGGATTATTTTATTTATTTATTTTTATAGCCTTTATATAATCTCCGATATGATAAAATCTTCCCATATTCACATTCATCTGTTCCAAGAAAAAAACTAAACACACTTTTAGCGCTACTCACTGAACATTTCACTTTGAAACTTGCCGTTAAACGTGTAATGCATTGGATTTTGCGTTTTGCAAAAAATCCTTCAATCCTTCAAAATTCCTTCTAGAGAATCCTAAATATACTTACATCCTTCTAGAGAAATATTTGGATCGGTATTCTAAACTAAAGTGAAGATCATGGTAACCTGTTAGTAACGACTTAAGTGTTACCAAAAATTGTTACCAGTGTCCTAAAGTGTTTCGTAGAATCAAAATAATAATTCCCTGATTATAATAGTGATAAATAAGGATTTGTACATCTAAAAGCTGTTCAACTGTAAATAGTTTACATTTTAGTGATGTTGGCACGTCAATTTTGTATGTTTCAGTGTGTTTAAAAATGTAAGTAAATGTGTTAGAACCACACTTAAGATAAAAAATTCACATCACGAATACTCTTGAGATCACGTTGAATCCAGACACTTAACCCTAGTACACTATATATATAGGGGAATTGTCCCTGTAATTAGCTCAAGGCTACTGTAAGTCACATCTGCTAAATATATACATACATACTCTTCAGAATTGTAAGCATAGTTCCTCTCCAGATATGACAATTAAAAAAAATGATCCCACTTGATATTAAGTAGCTTTAAGTAATGTACTTACATTGAAATTAATAATTTGATACAATGGACCTTTTGTGTACATACATGTTTTTACATTGCACTTATTTATTTTTTTTAAAAATACCTGCATGTAATTACAGCTATAATTAATGTATGTAATTATACATTTGAACCTTCCCTTACACCTTAACCCACCTTTAAACCGACCCATACCACACACACCTGTCCCTAACCTTACCCGTATCACACCTCAATAGCAGCAAAGGTGTTTTATAATACAACATGAACACAATAAGTAGCATTGCACTTAAAGCCACTTAATATAAAGCGTGACCAAAATAATATACTGTAGCTGTCTTTTTGTGGTATTTCCATGCTCGTGCCTTTCAGTGACCACTGTGTTAGGAAGAAAACATTAATCAGGTACGCTTGGTCTGCTGCTTAATATTGCGCTAACTCCTGCTTAACATTTCGGCTCTGAGAATCTTGCATTTTGTGTTCTTATCTCCAAGGCCACCACGCAAAAGGCATTTGGAATATCTGTGACCCATGATCGTTCAATCTTCTCTATCCCCCTCTCCGCACAGCACCTACGAGACATGAAAAAGGGATAAAAGGAACATGCAGCTGTCAGCCAGGATCACGTCTGAGTGTGCGCGTCGCATTCTCTTTTTATTTTCCACCCACCTAAATTGCAGGCAAACATATTGAAAATGGTATCCTTATTTTGCAAGTCTAACGAGTTCCGTTAGTCCATCTGCAACATTTAAAGGGAAATTGGTTTTTAGACAGATCTGGAAAATAATAATAATGGAAATTACAATACCGTGATTTACAAATCATGAAAAGTGTCAGCGTTTCATTTAGGACTCATTTTGTCCTTGCCGTAGTTGAGATTTGTAACCACTTACAGTTATTTCCATTGTGTGCACGGACAAAAAAATCACATATGAAAAGCATAATAATTCAGAATCATTTCAGATTTGCTTGATGTCTCACCACTCGATTGCAATGTAGATGTCATATTATCCAATATACAATGAAATGAGCAATGCGACAAAATCAGAACAGCGCCATTATAATCAACATGATGCAGAGTAAATAAGAGATTTATTGTGCCTTTGCTAACAGCTTCGTTTATGATAATGGGAGTGTAAGAGTCCCGAGCTGAGTGGAGCGTCCAAGAAATGAGTATGTGGGGCAGCCAGTTGAGGAGCCAGTGCAAATCTTTTGGGTGGCAAACCAAAAAGGTTGTTGCATGGCTGTATAGCTTGCAGTTTTGTTGATTTAGAATGTGCTGAGCTCAACAAACCATGTAATACCAAGTAAAAAGTCAACTCGAGAATCCCTCAAAATTTGGATAATAAAGGTGTTTTCTTGATGGTTGGAGTGTATTGGAGGCGCCACTTTTGAACACGTGGTGACCCGCAGGCCTCAAATCAAACATCAGATTCACAGTTCACAACTTGAAGCTGGGGTCACACCTTCAGTTATAATTAAGTTATATTTATTTTGATATTTCTGTTGATAGTTCATTTCACACCATCAATGATAACATGATTTTCAGGCCTGTGTTAATTACTGATGTATAAAACCAGCTATATTTTAATTCAATAAGAGTTTTTTTTTTAATAAGTCACCGTGCATTTTAAATATTTCCATGTAAACTCTTTTAATCTAAATGAATATAATTGATAGAAAATATTTGATCAGATCTATATTCCACCGCTTTATTTTTTCTCTGCATTTCAATCCAGTCTCTTTATGTGCAAGACTCGGTAACTGTGCTGATTTAATAGGCAAATTAAAGGCTGTCTAGTTCATTGAATGGCCAGGGATGTATTTATTGCATGTATTAATGTGTGCTGCTTCCAGGCTGTGGTTAAAATGAGCTGAATGTTAGCAAACTATTTATGGACTTATATGAAAGCTTGAAGATGACTGAAAATTGATTAATTTCAAAAAGTGGAAATGGTATAACGTCGAAAGAGTTGGTCCTCTATGCGAGCGCAATAAGGCTGGAATTGTAAATAAGTCTTGATTTTTAATAAGCTCACATGGTGAAATGGAGGCTAATAAAGTTCACATCAAAATTATGCACTTAAATCATTTGCTTTCCAATGTAATGCTGTATCAGAGAGAGAATTAGCAGGAAATTGGAAGGGTCGATGGTGGTTGTGTAAGCCATTAAGTGTGTCAGGTATTATGTCGTTCTTTTCAAGCTTGACAACCTTAGCATTTTTTCAGTCTCCCAGAAAACGGATTTTGCTTAGCTCTCTCGGCAGCGTTACTAGCACAGCAATCGTGTCTAATGGATTTTCCAGCTCTGCAATGGCTGAACACACAGAAAAGTTACGATGAGACTGACAGAGAGGTCATACACGTCCTTCTTAAACTTTTTTTTCTTTTTTGTACTGCGAATGTTTATTTATTAACATGGAGCACAGACAACCTGCCAAAAGGCTACCTGATGAGATAGTGTGAAAGGTGAGAAGCCTTGTTGAGGAATATATGAATGTGGGTTTTGGTCCAAACACAATAAGCCAGTTTGTGTGAGAGTGTGTGGGTGTGTGTGTGAGACTCCCTTGCCCTGATCATTTTGGAGGACTTTCAGGCGAAAATGGAAAGCTGCAAATGCTTAATCTAT
>JAOTRC010000017.1:12515676-12532755 GCA_027497675.1 Cyprinella lutrensis | reverse complement strand
CAAAATTTTTTTTTTTTTTTTTTTTTTTTTTTTTTTTTTAAGTTAACTACTCCTTTAAGTTCAACTCACTAATTCAGTGATTTGGTTGCAATGGTGATTCAGATGTTGCCTTCAGAAGCACATAAGTCATATGAACCACTTTTGCTTATTTTTTTATTTATTTATTTATTTTCTAAACTTCAAATCTCCAGTCTCGCCCAGGTTTTGAACAAAGCGTCAAAATAAATGTTGACAGAATTTTCATTTTGAAGAGGACTGTTCCTTTAAGGACAAGCTGAGAGAACAAAGACTTGGCCCGCATATTTATGCAGTTTTGTCATATGTACAATCTAAATAGTTTTGGAGCGAACTCCTTGGGCATACCAATGAAAGACAGAAGTTTAGATATTCTGCTTTGACTGGAGTCAAGATATCTGAGGGCGATCTCCCACACAAAGGAGACATCAAGCTCTAATCTAAGCTGCTTGCTATGTGATTACACATCTCTACCTAAAGCAAAAAAATCCAGTGTGGTAGAAGCATAATTAGATCTCATGGAATGCTCCTTGAATAAAACTGGCAGTCATACATAGCCTATAGCATTACAGCTAGCGTAAGTGTCCTGGTGGGGCTCTTCTATTACCGCCTAACTTAATCAGAGGCAGTAAAAGCATGGGTCAGAGGGTAACATATTCACTAGAATAGAGAGTCTGAATGATTGTTATTTCTCACGCTGGCCTTGAATAACTCTGCTTTTAAATAAGCAAGACGTATAGTAGCCGCCTTGTAATGTGAAACTTAGCTCAAGTGTTAGAAAGTTCATTTGCTGAGTACCGAACTTCCTTGAATGTGGGCCCACACGATTTCGGCTTCAAGAACCTGCGCTAAATGGCTTAATGCAGCGGCTTGCTTGCATGTGTGAGCGTTTGTGTGTGGGTGTATGTAATGGTAGCTTTGAAGGTTTGTATAAAAAAATAAATTATGTTGTAATGAGAACTGATCGTTTCTTTTTCACTAAGAAGGTATTGTGTTCATTTAGCCTGTAAGAAAGTTGCATTCCCGAGTGCTCGTCGCTGACCTCCCTCATGTTCCTTGCTACCCACACAAACCTCATATTTTAATGTAAAATAAATGTTAGACGTTTCTAACATGTGTGGATACTTAATCTTTAACAGAAGCATGTTTATAATCAGATGCCTGTTTGTTTGAAGGGATATATTAGAATTAGAATTAGAATAAATCTTTATTGTCCACCGGGGTGGAAATTTGCGTTGGCTCATCAAACATACACAATCGATAAACATACAGACAACTTCTTAAACATAGTAAAGGAAAGTTCAAAAATATTTTAAAAAGATACAGTGTTTTTAAATACACATAACTCATTTGTTGTTGTCACTTGGTTTAGTTAAGGATACTAATGGCATTTGGGATAAAAGATTTTTCAAATGTACTTTTAACCTGAGGCACCCTGATAACTGATACCTATAGTATACACACTATATCTGCTGCATTATGTCGTGTGTTTACTGTGCACAGTATGATCATTTTCTGCATGCACACTTTCAGTGCCTAAATGGCACAAAATCATTCACCAAATTGATGACCATTACACAGGAGATCACACTGTATCACATTGAGTGCTGTATCCCATTATGCCCTGCACAAGACTTTTCCCAGTGTTGTGGATGAACTGGAAATATTAGTTGCTAACTCATTATTTGATTGGAATTGCATTTAGTTTTGGCATTTTTGAACAAAATTAGTGTAAATGTTCTTTTTTTTTTCGCCCACTTAACTAGAAACCATCTGTATTGCATATACTTATAACCATATAAACTAATATTCAAGAGTTCTGAATGTTTTTGAATTAAGTCTCATGCTCACCAAGGCTGCATTTATTTGACCAAAAATACAGTAAAAACAGTATTAGGTTTTCTATTTTAATATATTTTAAAATGTATTCCTGTGATGGCAAAAATTCATCATCCATTATTCCAGTTTCAGTGTCACATGATCCTTCAGAATTTTTTCTAATATGCTTTGATTTGGTGCTCAAAAAAACATATCAATGTTGAAAACAGTTGTGCTGTGTAATAATTGTGTGGAAACTTATTGTTTGATGAATGGAAAGTTCCAAAGAACAGCATTTATTTGAAATATAAATGTTTTGTAACGTTATACATGATATTTGCACTGTCAATTTTGATCAATTTAATGCAAACCCTAACCTTTTCTTAGCCCTTATAAGAGGGTTTGTTGCGAAAACACTTTTTAGTTTGTGGCTCGAAAAGCTATACATTTCACCCAAGAGATTGTAGAAGCCATTTGGAGGCTTACAACGCTAAACTAACACCCCATTAACCAGTGACATCATTATGATAGCCATGATTCGCTCCATCCCCCTTATTAAGCCCCTCTCTCATCTGCATCTCTGGCTCCTTCTTTATTCTCTATCCCTTCCTGCCTCACCAGTGCGCCTGACATTTCTCTCTGCATCCATTCTTCATGCTATGTGTGTGTGTGTGTGTTTATAAGAGCATGGAGTAGAGAGTGAGAGTGGAAAGATGGGCGAGGTGGATGACTGCGACTAGCACAGTAGAAAAAGTGCAGAAGCAGCACAACGGCATCTCTCCTTCTCCTGCAGACGTGTAGAGATTGTCTCTCTAATTACCCAGCCCCCCCTTTCACGCTGCTGCCCCACCTCTTAGCTTGTACCCAGGGATTTGTCCATTGTGCTTTTCAATAGACACAGCGTGATTGGACTGAAAGCAGTCATTAGCCCATGCCACTGTCTCTGGGGTCCTTGGGCTTTTATAGAGGGAGAGAAAAAGAGAGCCGTATGCCTGGAGAATACAGTGGGACTACTAGGGAATGCATAAAGGCTCTATTTGTACTGTTCGTCCATTGTGCTGACTTTGGGAAATTAATGTCATTGTTGATATGTGGAAAAACTCCCATAATTCCATGAGTATTCAGCTATTCAGTGGCTAACTATTTTAATTGCAAAGCTAATGCTGTAATTGCATTTCTGATTCAATTCTTAGTACCCATTAATATAAATTCTTGCTAATTATCTAATTTCAACAGGATGGGAAAAGAGCTTGGCTATTGCGGAGTGTGTGTGAATGCGGTTCGTGCCGTTTCAGTCTGTGGAGATCCATTCAAATGCTTTGACGCATGATTTGATGACTGTCTTATCGAGTTCTCAGTTAACTGTCATCCCCCTTTTTGAGTAAAATTACTAGAAAATCAAAGCCATACTGCATATCTAGCCAAGTTGTTCTCCAACTTTGTAATATCACAAAGGTTCCCATGAGATTTTGTTTAGGTGTAATACCACAAATAGCCAATGTGTGACATAAAGTACATTCCATTGAACTTAATTGTATGCATTCTGCCGTATCAAATGAATACATTTCTGTCCAAATATCACTTCGGTCACAAAATATGGAACCTTGAGACTCAGATCTCTCTGAAAATATGTGTTTTGTCAAGATTAGAAAATGTTTTGATCATAGAATATGAAACATGATGACACCCAAAAGGGGAGGTGCCCAATAAAATAATTTAGAGTAGCGTTTCTATGTTAACGCAACGTCCAATTTCAAAATTGTTTTTACAGGATGAATTCTGAGTTTGTAAGCTTTCAACTGGTACTAAAATATATGATGTGATAAAAGGCGATACAAAAGACATATTTTAGTGGATAACATTATACTTTTTAGAGCATAATATTATTTTATATATTTTTTTTTATTTACAAATACTAGGTTAATATGTTTTACTGTGAACTTTTAGGATGAGAACCAAAGTCAATTAATAAATTAATTAATTAATACATTCATCTATTACTGTACCTACATAATTTCTTAGAAAAAACTGAGCTAAAATATCTATTTAGGAGTCTTAGACCTATTCAACGTTATACAGGCCTAGTGTGTCATGATTAGACTAAGATTTAATTGTAATATAGTGATGTAAACTTAGGCATCCTGATAGTTAATACTGTAAGACTTCAAGCATGCAGAGGGCCCAGAAAGTATTTGGACATGTTTAAGTCACAGAGATTTATTCATTCCATTTGTTCAACCCTTAAGACTTTAATACTAACACTTAGTTACTATTCTATCCATTTAAAACCTTATATTTTCATATTGCTGCTTTGATTGCTTCAATTGCTCTCTTCATTTGTAAGTCGCTTTGGATAAAAGCATCTGCTAAGGGATTACATGTAAATGTAGAATTATCAGTTAATCACATACAATTTTTTAAACCATTAGGCAACTGATGCTCGATGCTGATGCCTTTTTTTTAATGGTATATATTGTATGAGTTTATATGAAAGTCTATGAAATCCTTGATTTTTTTTTAATGGTACTCTATTTATATATAATAATAAAAAAAAATAATATATATATAGGGTCTATGAAATCCTAGCAGACCAACCATCTAGTATTAAACATGGGCATTAATGTATTTATTTATAACGTTATGCCAAATGCAAAAATAAACGTAGTGTAAATGATTTGAAACCTTTTTGAAAACTTTTTTATATGGGTACTTGAGTGCTATGCTGATCCAAAATGGTCTTTGTTATTGAGCAGAAAGGCATTCATGTATTTGTACTGGTGCCAAGTGTCCAAATACTTTTTTGGTGCTACTATATGTTTGGTATGCATGTGAATGAGATGATATGACAAAAAAAAATTCCAACGTGTTTAAATTATATGTTATTTTATTTATTTTTATTCACTATCATTGAAATAGGAGAACATGTAACCTTGCAAAAGCAACAGGCTCCCACTCGTCTTCTTCTGGCGATATAATTTTTTTATTTGTCTACATCATGCGGTTATTGGCGCATTCCACTCTTCATCTCCTGTTCGTCTTCCTCTGAGAATGCAGTGGTGAATTCATGCAATTTGATTTGGGCTGTATCTGTGCAGATGGCTGTCTCTCTTCATACTTTTCCATTCCTCTCGTCTTTTCACTCAGATGGTTATTTTCTCTTCTACGCTGTCGCTCCCTCTCCTTTCTTTCTCTATGTCTCAAAATAAAAACAACTTTCAGGGGAGACAGAGAAATCGATCACGTTGACAAAAGATCCGCATGACTGCAGCCCTGGCGATGTGGCTCATCTTACAGTCTTTCTCTTTATTCTCCTCGTGATAAACTCCTGATATCGGTTCGCTCTGTGATTACGTACTTTCTTCAGTCTGATCAGCTTCCCATAGTGAGCATAATCAGCAATGCTTTTCAATTCCTGTCCTTGCACATGCTGTACATGCCTTCATTTTACACTTAAGGGATTTTTTCAAGGTTTTTTTCTTCCCCAATACCTACAGCACATGGAACATGGACACTTCTCTTTAAATTACAATCTGTATTAGCTCAAAGTCACATGAGGTTACGATTACAAAACTCACCTTTATAGGTACAGCCAGCACTGTTGGAATTAAGGCCAGGCCATTAATCTCACTACAGAACCTGAGGAATTACAGTCAAATGAGGCAGAGCTTTCAAGAGTCAAATAATACGTGTTTCAGTACATTGGAGTAGAGCCGGTTTAAATTTTGGAATATCAGTCTGGCTGAATCACCCCATCATGTTCTATTGCCAACTCATTTATATAGATGGAACTACTTCTAATGCCATCCATACTCAGCAAGAGGCAGGGCGACAAAAAAGAGAGAGAGAGAGAGAGAGAGAGAGAGAGAGAGAGAGAGAGAGAGAGAGAGAGAGGGAGAGAGAGAGAGAGAGAGAGAGAGAGAGAGAGAGAGAGAGAGAGAGAGAAAAGGCAGGGAAGAACAAAATCTATATTTCAAAATCATGCTCTATATTCCTTTCCAATTCAGGCTAGGATCCATAATAAAGTAGCCTGTGTGGAACAGACAGTTTCGTCTGTTTCTAATGGGATTTAAGAGTAAGAGTATTTGACTGACTCCAGCTTTCACTTGAGAAATATTAAACCTGAGCATCCGGAACTCAATCTTAAAGATGTCATTCATGACTTCTTTTTTCATACATATTTCATTTTGTCTTCATGCAACTCATAAGCAGGCTGAATTCGTGTGCACAGAACTCTGAATCTGAAAACTTGCCATATAAGTTCAATTTATCAAACCTTTGTTTATTGTCTGCCCCTTGCATGTTTGTCTATTACATTATTTGAAAATAAAAATAGTTGAGGATACAACTAAAGGAGAGTACAGGACCTTAAGTACCAGTTGGTACTTGTATGTACCCTAAAGTACATATAATAAAGGGTACATATACCCAAACCTTTGCATTTTAGTATTAACCTTAAGTGGTCTGAGCTGTTTTCTGGGTCCATGGAGGTGTTCTGACATGCTCTGACGTGTGTGCTTTTTTCTGTTACTTGTGACATTTTCATGGCTAAATTATTATTACACTGTATTCAGCACAAACTCTGCTACAATAATATGTCAGCAGCATGTATGTCAAATTTTGTAGTTTTGAGATAATGACGTTTATGCATGGTTTGTGAAAAAAAAACAATTGTCACTGAAATAAGGTCTTAACATGTCAGTACATATTCATATTAGTACCTATAAAGTCTTTTAGTACTTTAGTACTAATATGGGCACTTTAGGAAATAATGTCTCTTTTAGGGTACATATTAAATGTATTTTGCATATTAATACCTTGAGAACTTATATGTAAACTCAAGGTTCTAATGTGCAAATTCATATACTGTGCATATTAGTACTTTGAGGTGCACTGTAAAAAGTAATCAGTTGGCTTAACTTAAAAAAAAAGTTATGTGAACTTCCACATAACTTTTTTTTTCAAACGCATGAAGCTTATATAATTCATAATTTAAGGCAACTTGTTTCCTTACTCTTTTTTTTAAGTTAAGTCAACTGATTACGTTTTTATAGTGTAACAAAATGATATAACATATTAGCATAGAAACATTTTAGTACTAATTACTTTGTATGGTGCACTATATGCAAATGCATATACAGTACATAATAGGGACCATGTTAGTACTAATTAGGTACAGTATGTAATGGTACATAACTAAATTAGATATTTTAATTTCAAAAGGGACATTTTAGTACTAATTACTATTTAATGCAATGATGCAAGTGCAAGTACTACATTAAAGGGCACATATTAGTACCTAAAGTGTGCATTTTAGTACTTAGGTATGCAAATGCATATAATATTACCCTAAGGTATAGCTAAAAGGTGCACATTAATACGAAATGAATAAATATTAGCACATAAAAGGGAACATTTTAGTACTAATTAGTCCATATTAGATAAATATTAGCATCTAAAGGGTATTCTAAAGGTACAAATACATATTTATATTAGTACGGGTACATAATAATGCCTAAAATGTACATTTTTTGGTACTAATATTCAGAAAATGCAAACATATATTCCCTGTGAACTTACACATAAACAAAAGGTAAAAAAAAAAAATAAAAGCCACATTTAAATTGTAATGTATAAGTGATTAACCCCAGATATATTTTAGTTACCAGATCACATAAAAACACCTGTTTTCTTCCTCTCTAGTCCGCTCTCCGCTTGAACGGCTCATCTCCACATTTGAATTTGTCCGTCATTGACACAGAACCTCCATCACATCTGACAGGGCTTTGAGGAGATACACCATCCAGAATCAAAATGTGACAGAACGCCTTGAGAACAGTAAGACAGCTTGTTGGGTTATCATTTTGATGTTAAACATAAGAAACTATGTTATGATTCCGAGAGTTATAAAACTGACAGAAGTAGACTGCTGTCAAATTTAAGAAGATACAGTAGGAAGCGTTTGATAGACACTTTTGGAAGCAATATACCTGAGGGGGTAAAGCTGCCAGGTTTTGGTCACATATTTATGGATGTAAAGAGGTTTATTGTTTATTACTTTAAACCTTAGCCTTAAAGAATGAGACTAATCTTCTAAATGTGCTCGACTATTTCCTAAATCGCCTTGAATGGTTTTCCAAAGCAATAAGTTTCAACCGTTACACTAAATATTTTTCAGCCACTCTTTCTTTTCTCAATAAGTCCTGTGCTCTGGCTTCTTACGGTTTCTTTTTGGTGCATTGCTCATCCTTTAGCATGCTGGCAGGAAGATGATTCATCCTGGTGAATAGCATCCGCCTGTCTAAGGAATACTGAGTGGAAGACAATGAAACTAAACAGCAGCCCTGGTCTCCATATAGTTGGGCAAAGGCTTGTATTGAGTGTGATGGTTCGAGCACAATATGTAATCAGATAGCCTTAGTAAAGACGCACATACGCCTACAAATGTATTCACGCACAGTTGAATAGCAGAACACTTTGTAGTTAACCACTTTGTAAGAACTTTAACTAGAGTTGCAAGCTTTCAGCGAAGGTTACACAAGTGCTGCCACAAATGAAACCCCAAATCAGATGTGTGGTAGAAAATAGCAGCACTAAAGGATACTAAAAGACAAATTCGACCAGCTTGACATGCAATGAGACTACCAGAACACAATGCTTTAGTTAGTTAGTGAAAGCAGCCTATAGAAAGCTGGAGGTGGCCTGTAAGTTGGAGAACAGTGCCTGACTGAACACTCATCAGATTGCACCCGTTGACCAGCTCATCAACCACCTCACAAAACTCTTAACTCTCATAGCCTGCTTGAACGCCTCGGGTTCTCATAGGAAGAGCAGACAGTACCAAATGAGAAGTCATAAAACGAGAGTGCAATACTATAAAATCAAGAAAAAAAGCCATTACTGATGGGCAAGAAATAAGAGAGAGCCATCAAGACACTTTAGTTGAGTCCAGAGAGGCCTATAGAAAAGAAACTGACTTTTCGGACTTCAGTCGCGCATTTCAATGAACTCCAAGAGGATTTTGATATGATTTGGCTATTTGTTGCTATCCATTTTTACTCTCTCTTAATTTGAGTTCTCATACTTTGCCAGTTGCACATGTGAATAACTTCAAATAACTTGAAATTAATAGTACATTTGTTATTCAAACGTTGTCTGTTTCATTATGCCGAATCCCAAAATGAAAAACGGCAATGCAGAGAAAAGCTAATGAAAGATTCAGTCTCTGATGTAAAAGAGCATTAAGATGTATTTTGAACATTCCCTGCACGTCATGAGGTTTCTCTCAATTGCCGCTAGCAACTCTGCAGTAAAGGGTTCGACTCCCTAGCAGTGTAAACTGATTATAATATACCTTGATGTCTCGGTTTGTCGCCTTGCAATAATGCTTTTTCTATTTGTCACAGTTAACATGTTGCAGTTATTGCACTCAGCTTATTTAAAGCATACATACTACACTAAAAAGTGCTGGCTACTAACAAAAAGTAACTACAGCTTTACTTAAATATTAAACTTTTTAACATTATAATTTAAGTGTATATTTTTTTTCAGAAACATTGAGGTTTATTGAATGAATTACATGGTTCTCATAACCTTTTTTGTCATTTGTGACTACTGAAAAAATAAAATAAAAATAATTATATACTTGCACTTACAAAGACCAATTCCTGCTCGAGTCTACTCTATGTGAAATATTTTAAAATATATTATTTGTAAAATTACTATTCATTGTGGAATTTTCCTTGACTTTCCTTGATTGTAATTTAAATTCTGTGTTCTGTGTGATGTTTTCCAGGGTAAAAATATTTTAAATATGTATATAATATACTTATTTGATAATATACAATGTAATTCACTACAATAAAGAGGAACTACATGTATAGTTTTATTTCTCAAACTTGTTTAATGTAGCAACTGTGGGGTGCAAAGAAACAATCTTGCTGTACAGTGACAGAAAAAGCATCACTTAACTTGAATGTGACACTATTTTTGTTGCAAAAAGTAGTTGTTAATGAGAAAGCTGCACTGTTTTGAAAACTACAATCAAACTCCTGCTAAAAAAGAGAAAAGAAATGTAGTTAATAGTGTCACTACTTGTAATGAGTTTCTCCATGGCACTGGTGCTAATCCCTCGCCTGACTCCATTTGCTCTTTTGAAAGGGGCTCTGATACAACCTCTCCCAGGACCAAAAAGCTTGCCAAAAAAAAAAGGCAGAAGTCACTCTGAATCTGCCCTAGAAACGCAGCATTTATCTCCAACATGGTATCTGCGGAGAGAGGGCACGTTCCTCACGTGCCTTCCATCTTCCCCCGATTCACCCCACACTCTCTGTAATTCTACTCTAACGAGTGGGAGGAAGATTTCAAAAATTGCTTTTTGTCATTAGCACTGAATTCCGATGACTCAATCAAGCCCAGGGGACTTAACGAGGGCACGATCATCATTTATTCAATTTAGTATTATAAAGAACATTCATTAAACAGGAAGTTTGGGGGGGACTGGGTTGCAAACGTGACAAATCCTTCCAGGCTGCCCATGGGAGGAATTTTAAAGAGACTTTAAAACGTACAAGAGCACTTGCCTCCTTTCCCTCTGGGATATGTAAGTGTGTGTGTCATCGGGATGGCTCGGGTGTCGAATGTCGATTCATCTCAATCAGGAAAGGTGGATATTCTAGGTGTGTGTTCATGGTGCACCACGACTGCTGAATTATTGAGCAGAAAAGCTCTCTTTGATCCATGCTATGTAGCCCACATACCAATCTCTTACCTGTCAGCCTCCCAGAAAGCCATTCATTTTTCAAATGTTTGCAAGGAGGATGCTGCGGTATGTTATTTTTTTCCTACCGCAAGAAATTTCCAATCCCTTTCAGGCTCTAAATTGATATATAGCCAAAAAAAAAATATTTCTGTGATTTCAGATTTGATTGCCAGTTCATGCAAGAAAGTAGTAAGATACAAAAAGAAAAAAAAAACCTCCTGAACTTTGATTCCTGGGTTTTTGTCTATTCGGAAAACCTTGATATTGAAAGCAGACTCGAGCTGTACTGAAAGCTACCAGGAATATGTTTTATTGCCAAATCAATACACAAGTCTCAATGTCCTGAGCTGCGTATCTCTTTGATGTTTTAGCAGCCGTTTAAATAGAAAAAGAACTTTACCAAAGCAGAGAGAGTGGGAGAGAGAGGTTCAGATATTGCACTAAAAGGTCATGCGTGGGAGTTCACGCCATCACGCTCAGTCTGCGGAATACGTTATGCAAAAGAAGGACTGTAGCACGCTCACCAGTCATTTCACTTTCACGCATGGTTTCCAGACCTACGGCTCACGAAATGGGTAGGCGGGATGTGGGTTTTATATCCCGTGACTCAAACGTGTCAGGGTTTACATTTGATTGCTTCAGCACAAAATCCCCTCACATCAAATGTCTTGCGCATCGCAAAGCCCAGTGACGCACATGAAACACGGTCATAATTTCGAATCTGGTGATGTTTCATGAAGTGTTGCCTCGCTTGGAAGTGGAAATGCAGAAGTGTGCACATGAATGCATCTCCTGAAAGATATCTCCACTCTGCAATCATTTTTTTCAGTTGCATTCCTGTTTATGGAAAAATCAGTGCAGTAAAATTTGTAAGGGTGGGCATTAAATAGTGAAGACAGAGATGTAAAAAAAAATGCATTGCAGTGCAGAAATGCATATCTATTGTATTGTTGGCAGTTCATATTTCTGGCTGTAATTTGATGCACATATTAATAAGTGCAATTAGTTACTGAGATTATGTAATTTCTGTGGCAGACTTAATGCACAGCTCATTTGACATAATAGTATAATTTTGTTCCATCCATTGGTATGGCTATCGCTCTCTACACTGTCTCTACAGTGGACCGCTATTCAGAAAGCATTTTATTCCTTATGCATGGGATTTGATGGCATGGTTGTACATCAACCGCTATAGTGGACACTAGTGCATTTTTTCTATAAACCCTGATGGCGGACGGCCAGTCAGAAATGCCAAGTTGCTCCCGAATATCAATCCATTTCATCACTGTAAAGGCAAACCTCTCCAACTCAAAAATTTCTAGTAACTGCTCACATAAAAATATATTTCATTTGGCTAATTTAATTTCTGTGAATTGAATTCACAATTGATCAATTGTGGCAACAGTCTGGTTAACATGCGCTCAATCAGAAATAATGTTGAGCCATTTAAAAAAAAGTTTACCAAACAGTGCCGTTGGTCCAATTAAATTTAAATTTAAATAAATTTAAAGTAGCACCCGTTTATTTCTTGCCGCAAAAAAATAAAAAAAAATAAATAATAATAATATGTATAAAAAAAACATAACCATCTAAACTTGCCGTTTAGAAAAACAGTAACTCCAGGCTTGGAGCATAGACCAGGCATAGGAGTCCCTTTTATGATGTCACGCCCAGCCTAGTGGAAGGGAGGGGGTGTGCTTAAAACCACTGTAAAATGTACAAACTTTTCATATAATATGCAGCATTTTGGTTTAAAATAACGTTTTAAAAAATTCTTATCTATATGTTTAGTAAGTACATTGCTTTATCTTCATGAAAAATTTCCTGCAATTTACACTTTAACAAATCAATTCCAACTCCAATTCCATTGGTATGTGGTGGGCGTTCTGGCTCAATATGGCTGCCATCAGAACATCCAGGTGGATGCTGCATTGGTGGTGGTTGAGGAGATTCCCCCTTCAATGTAAAACGCTTTAAGTACCCAGAAAAGCGCTATGTAACAAGTTATTATTATTTACACAGGATATTTAGTGAAAATACCTTATTTAAATTAAGGAAAAACACTGAAGACATTCAAGAAGTCTTCTGTCACGATGTCTTCAAAGAGCTTCAGCTGACAAAAAGGTTGGAGAATCCCTGCCATCGCATGTAAATATGAAATTATATTTGAATGTGTTTGATGGACAAAAGCATTCCAGCGGGAAAAAAAATACAAGGTTAAATGAGTCTCTGTGTAATAATTCAAATAATTAAAATAATATGTTTGTTAGGAACTAATTAAATATGCAATTTTTGAGAAAGCACTTCTTAAAAGTGAAATAATTTCTTCTGTAAATCTCCACAACTCCACAAACCTGGAAGACCTTCTGAATGTAAATAAGCAGTAGACTTTCATAGAAAGGAAAATTTAAACTATAACAAAGAAGTTATTCATTATTAATGATATTATGCCATTGTGAGAATAGCATCATGTAATCAATAGAAAAGTAACTGTCTGTTTATGATTATTTTAAAAATGGAATATAATCTTATTACAAGTTCTTAGTTTTTTTAATATGATTACGCAATCTAGATTACATGTAATCAGTTACTACCCAGCACTGGTTACTTATAATGCGTTACTCCCAACACTGCTCATTTCAGATGCACCTAAAAAACACCTGGTCGTTTTTTTTCCACAGTCTAAAAATCAATAAATCAAGGTAGATTTTGGTCAGAGGGTTTCTCCGTGAGGAGAGCTAGGGTAGAAAGGTGTCCACTTTGAACATAATCAAAGTTATCAGCTAATAAGGGTAAATCTATACGCAAGTGTGAGTGTTTCTTTCAAAGCCTGAGTTTGGTTTCCACAGAGTTTCACCTTCACCTGTTGTAGAGAATTTTGATGGAATCACGTCCTCATGTTCAGATTTCAAATATACACAAAGTTCAGCTTTTATGATTTTATTTGTCCGCTGGTCGAATGGGAACAAACTCAGTTGCATTTGCAATACCTGAAGCTGTATTATATGTTTTAGTAAATCTAGTTTTCGCATGATTTTATGCCACTTAATTCATTGGTTTGTTAAATACACAAAGCATTGTTGTGTTACTGTGTACTTATTGTTGTGTGTACTTATTTAAAACTAAAAACTCAATCAATGACCTTGATCTTGACCTTGACGTGACCTAAAAATGCATATCATCCACTCAAGTGGCCTGAGCAATAAAAGCGTAAGAGAAATCTCTACCGAGGTTATCATAGTTCTCAATTACTTGAGTACAATTCGAGGTACACAATGTTGCACTCATGCTCAAACTCCCATTATAACCGATGAAGTTGTCTATGCTGTGCAATGAATCTTTTATTGACATAATATTGGCAGTAGAAGGCCTGATATAACACATTTAATTGATCACGTGCGTTAATCAATGTTAATTTTGACAGCATACATTTTTCACATAATTCACCAATATTACGGTCCTCAGACATGTTATCTGCTCGTACAGTTGATTATACTGCAATTATTCCTGATTTCTCTAGTCTGATTTTTTTCAAGTAAGTGTGTCTGATCCACTTAGAATGAAAAGATTAAAGAGGCCCTAAACTGTCTTCTGGTGTTTTATAGGACAAGCTTTTTTGTTACATAAACAGGCTGAACAGGCTTCAACAAAATCGGTTATAATCACACTTTTGATGTGAAGAACCATTGTGAGAAACATCCTCTGTCAAACCAAAAGCATCAAGCAGATTGATATCCAGATGTTTAATGTCCCACGGTTCTGCAACATGTTTCTTGCTTCAATGCAAGAGAGAGGCAAAACAGAAGAGGGAAACGTCTATCGCATTGAGCCGTGCCATGGTTAATGATGCCAGATAGAAAGACGGGAGACAGAAAAGAGATGGATGGGGGAAGAATGAGAGAATTGTGTATGCATCTGCTCTTTACATCAAACAGAGTTTGGGAGAAAAATACGAATGCCAGGACTTCATACGCATTAATGATCAAGCTTCAATTAAAAGTAGGTCAGAAATGTCACTGTTTTCCTCGTTATGTCAATCCATCAGTAAATGGAAGTATATACAGTATGACTTTTTTCACTGATGTGCGTGATTTCTGTTACACTAGCATCATAATTGGAATTATTTTTAGCAATTGGCGGGGTATCTGCAGGTTGGAGTAATGGGCATGCCAAAAGGCCGCAAGGTCTTTACAATTGGTTGCGAAAGCTGCCTGTTCCACATAAAGATGCGCTGTAAGCTTAAACGCTATTAAAAGGAAGTGATAAATCCTAAATAGACAATAGGTGTGCCTTCTTTAATGGTAAAAAATGGCGATAATGATAGTAAAAATATTGCATTTGAAAGTATATTTCATTCATTCATTCACAAAATGGACACCTATGATGTCTGATGATAATATGAATGTCAACTCTAAAGGCATTGATGCAAATACTGTCACTGTTTTTTTCTCACTAATATGTCTCTCAACAACAATAAAATAATGACTACAGCTGCAAGATATAATGCAAACATAATATAAAATTATGATTTTATTTTAAACTCAGAACTTCACGAAAATTGGTGAGCATATGTGCCATAACATCATTAACAGGCATGCAAAGTTTTATGGAGATTGGACAATAGGTGGCGCTATAACTGTTAAAAATCTTAAAAACCATGTATTCCCTATGATAAATTGCCTGTATTGGCTGTAAATGGTCTTACTAAAATAAATTAATGTCTTTTATTGATTTTTGTCCTTAAAGACCTTAAAGGCCTTAAGTGCTTGAACCCCGATAAATGCTGCTTGCAGCTTTAATTTTATTTGCTATTGTAATAAGTGCTGTCAAGCGATTAAAATTTGAATCTAACTTTTTTCAGAATCTGCATCTGAAGTGGCATTTACAGGTATTTACATAGACTGTTTAATGCTGCTCAGAGCGGTGGCTTGAATGCAGTTAGAATTGCATAAATAATGCTATGAGATTAATGAGTTTTAAATGGGTGTTAAAGGGATAGTTCACCACAAATTAAAATATTGTCATTACTCTCCCTCTTGTTGTTCCAAACCTGTATGATCTTCTTTGTTGGATTCATTCAATAACAAAATACTTATGTGTGTTGCTCAGAGATGCACAACATTATTGGCTATTTTCGTTGGGGAAATTGAGCGAAGACAATAATGTCTCTAAAATGTAACACGAAATGAACTATGTTTATTGAACTGTTGTATAAAATCAATATGTTCAAAAATTAATCATTTTAGCGTGTTAATTTTTCCATAATTAATCTCACCAAATGAACACAAAAAATTATATACCTAATTGTAAATATAGCATCACACCGCATCCTATTTCCATCATCTTCTGGTCTAAACATAATGACTTGTATGTATATTTAATGCTGATTGGCCAACGCAGTTGTCAACAAGATTTTTTTTTTTTTTCACCATTGATAAACCATTCGGTACGACCATTACTCCTAACTGCAGCTTTTTTGTTCCCTGCCCCCAACCCCCCCACCTCCCGTGTTCTCCTATTGGTCAGAATAATGGATGGCCACACCCACAGTTTACTGGATTTCACTGTTGCATACAGCTCCACAGTGTTTACAGGGAAATCAGACTCGTAGTTATTTTAACAGTTGTCTCTGCCCATAAAGCTGAGATAGAAAGTTTTTTAACAGCAAAATATATACACACTTTAATAAATGAGTCTGTTTCTTTAGTCCTTTATCATTCTGTCTGTTTTCGTTGTTCTCAGGCCTATTGAGTCGGGTTTGTATGGCAGGCAATTGTCACGCCGCTGAGAGAAAGTGTCTGCTAAAGCATTATCATTGTGATCAATGGCCCAATTCACTTTTTATCCAACTGTCAAGCATCAAACCCTGATGCTGAATACCGTGAATACCATTTACTGTTGGGGAAGCAACAGTGGCTTGACTTTGATTAATAAACAAGCTTTTGACGCCACATGCCACTGCCACATTATCCATCTGACATTTTTTTTTAATTTCCTGAAGCCTAAAGATTGAATCGGTTGTGCAGTGCAATCATAACAGAAAATATGAGCAGCCCTAAATTTCTGCAAACTTGAAAGAATGTAAACTAAGTATCCGTGGAAATGTGAGAGAATGTTTTCAGAAATCATTTAGACATTGATTGCATAAATATGGAAATTATCTGACATTTGTCATCAACCTGTGTAGATGAGGCATTCTCAAGGTATTTGGTCTGTTCTGACCTGGAAATAACAATCATGCAATAACCATACAATCATGCATAGAAAAATAAAAATGGAAATGGATGATAAATTCGGTAACACTTTTAATTTGTTGTGACCTTGTTACATGTATTTACTATACTAATAACTAAAAATTATGTATAATTGTATGAAACTAACCCTAAACCAAACCCTCCTCTTACATGTAGTTAATCAACCCGATCACACTAAATGCGTCTTTATAGCACGCATGTGTATTGTCGTGTAATATATACGCTAAAGTGAGT
>JAOTRC010000017.1:12476022-12489638 GCA_027497675.1 Cyprinella lutrensis | reverse complement strand
GTGCGGAATAGACTGAAATTTATGTAAATTGCTTGGAAAAGAGTCCAATATATATACTTATTTTTTTTCTTTTTTTTTTCTTTTTTTTTTAGTCAACAATACGTTTTTCTGTTCTGCCAATAAGGACTTTTATTTTTACCATAAAAAAAAAAAAATCTAAATTGGTTGACAACTAGAAAAGAGCAGCTTGGACAATCTGTTATAAACGTCTCCTTTTGTCTTACACAGAAGACAGAAAGTCGTACAATTTAAGACATCAGGATGAGTAATGATGGATGTGAGTGATGGAATTTGAATAGAACGATCCCTTTAAATCCCATGGTGCTATTTCATTTAATGGAGCATAAATGTGCTTTTCATTTGTCAGATGTCGTGATTGTATGGAGGACCAAACCTACAAAAACTAAAAATGAACCAGAGTCTGAATTTTTAGTTTTTGTAAGTTTGGTCCATAGTATCACAATGTTTAACATAAAATTAAAGTGCTTAAATGTTCTGCAGTGGCAGCGCTGTATCTTTTGTGTGTGTGTGTGTGTGTGTGTGTGTGTGTGTGTGTGTGTTAAAAGCCCTGCATGTATGTCTCAGCAGCTCTTTGAATCTGTTCGAGCCAGATTGTCCAGGCTGTTGCTTTTCATTACCTGTCTCTTGTCTCTGCCAGAGGCCATGTGGTCTGTGTGCGTGCGTGTGTGAGTGTGTGTGTGCGCGCTTGCCTAGTTTTGTCAGGTCTGGCTTAGAACGTGTCCACTCTGCCTCGCCTGATTAGGGAATCGATCAGTGTGAAGTGTGTGTCCCAGTCCTTCCCAGATGAAGCAAAGCTTCCTGTACGTGGGAGACGAGGAGAATCATAACTTCTGGTTGCACTCTCTCCACTTTCATCTCCTCCACCGTCGCTTTCCTCCTCCACCTTCCCCTTATCACCTCTCCGCTTCCCTTCTCTCCCGAGGGAGCGAGTGATGTGCCGGGAAGAGGTGAGGTCAGGGCCCGTTGGGCTGTGAAATGCTCCTCATAACGGTCGACTCAACCGTGCGAGAGTCTGTATGGATGAAACTCGTGTGTCTCGTTGGATCTACTCTCAAGTCGCCGAGATTCTGCCAGCTGTCCTGAGGCGTAATCACTTTACATTCTCTTCAGGACTGGAAATGTGTTTAAGCTGGTCTCTTGGTGTCACGTTCCCATTCCCGCTGCCGACTCTGTATGAAAAGTGTGCGAGATTAATTACACACTGATTTGTTTCTCTTGTTCTCTGCAGAGCATAACCAGAGGAGACAGTATTGATATTTCATTATGGTGTTAATAAAGGTCAGCCGCTATTGAGCTCTCATTAATTGAGCCGAACTGGGCAATATTAACGAGAAGACGCAGGTTTTAATGACTCTCAGTGTGTCCGCGGCGCTCTGCAGTTCTTTAAGTGCTTTAAAACAGTGAGCCAGTCCCTGACCTGTCTCTTAAATGCAACTACCTGAGGGAGAGAGAAATATGAATGGGGTAGACAGAAGGATAGAATGAAAGACTCAGCTTAAACCTGTCCAGTCAGTCAGTTATTATAAAGTTTTTGTATGAAGTTTCCCATTAAGGCAAACACAGGTTTCTAGGCATCACAATGGCACATTAAATGAGCTAGAACAAATTCAAATGAGCATTAAAGATAACAAAATTAATATGTATTTACTACTTTAAATATTTCCTTGTAAAAATGGTATCAGAACATAAAAAATGGATATTTATGAATCAATGTATCTTTTTTCTACTTTGAAGCTTCTAACAGCTGAGTCATATGCAGAGGATTGTGAAATATTTTAGAGAAGAGAAAGACACGCTATGCTGCCTTTACCAGACCAAAATAAGGCATCTTAGTAGACAGGATGCCACTCAAACATTGATTTCAGACATGTCTTGATTCCTTCCTAATACTGCCTGCAAAAGCAGGTTTTTTAAAAAAAAAAATATATATATATAAGGCATCATAACTAAAATTACACTAGGTCATCGGTTCACAACTGGGGGTTCGTGGCCCACAAGGGGGCCTCAGCGAGCTGTGTGGGGGGTCGCATCATATTTTGAAAAGTTTTGATCAACGAGCATTAAATAAAAATCCTTAATTTTTTTTGTTGTTGTTCAAAATGTATATAATGAGCGAGTTCATCATGAATCAATTTTTCAATCTGTGTTTTTGTCTTATCTTGAACCACTATGGTACATCTATAAGTGTTTATCATCTGTAAGTGTTTACATTGGGACTATTTTACACTGGTTCAGATCGCTGCCGCTGCGAAGTAGCCCAGTACCTTGTCATAAACGTACACTTGTCATAGACGTACACAGAAAGAAGTCGTTTCGGCTACAATGTTCTTACGAAAGACGCATTATTGTGTTATTAAACACTTAAGTTCATTATCGCTCGCTTAAGTGCCAAAATTTCAATTTCAATATATAGACTTCTCCTAGGCTTACGTTTTTAAATTACAAAGGGCCTACTTATGTTTTTGTCATTGTATTTTTAAAATTATAGGCTATTAATTAGTGCATAAACATCTGGATATAGTAAACATACAGTTTGTTTGAAAACAACATATTTTGTCATCCTTGCAAATATCTTTAAATGTGAAGGTGGGCCCTAAAATATTTTCTTGGGAAAAAGGGGGTCGGGAACCACTGTCCTAGGTGACCGATTTGGAATGCGCTACATCATGTGTCATAAAAAATACCAAACAATAATCTATTTTTTTTTATGGATAATACTTTATATATTCAGTACCTTTTCAAAAAATTGGGTTTAAGTTAAAATAAAAATTCCAAGACTGCATTAAATTGGTCAAAAGTAATAATAAACACATTTCTAATGTTACAAAAGAGTTCTATTTCAAATGAACAATGTTCTTTTGAACTTTCTATTCATCAAATAACTCTTAAATATACAGTATAGGGTTAAATTAGGATAGGTTAGTTTAGTTAGGTTAGGTTAGTTAGGTTAGAATTGGGTTATACGTGTACACAAAAAAAATAATTCACTGTATTTAACATTGTTGATAATCATAAATGTTTCTTGAGTAGCAAATCAGCATATTAGAATGATTTCTGAAGGTTCATGTCATGTGACACTGAAGAGTGTAATGATTGAGTAATGATGCTGAAAATTCAGTTTTGCCATCACAGGAATAAATTACATTTTAAAATAGATTCAAAAAGAAAACAATACTATGCAATAATACAGTATTACGGTATATTTCGATCACATAAATGCAGCCTGAGCAATAAGAAACATCATTCCAAACCATGAAAAAGTCATGTCTTGGTAGAAAATATCATAATTATACTGCCTATGTAGGCAGTACTAAGCCAGAACGTCAGAGAAGGCATTTCCCCGCAATGTTCAGTTCTAATCAGATTTATGTCCCATGTATAGTCATCTCCTAAAACAAAAGGAAGCCATCAAAGTAAACCCATCAGGATCTCCAGCAAGTTCTTGTGAGGGTATCCATTGCTTTACGGCAGCAGTCAGCCTCCACCCTCCAAGACATCCGTCCCCCAGACCAGTCTCAGTGGGACACTGACTCGTCCTTGACTCCCCCTACTTCCTGTCTGCAACAACAGAAGGCTTTCGGCCAACCGGATTAAATTCGGCTGGAGCTGAAAGAGGCAGAGGAGAGGCTTTGGCTCAGGCTCAGCTCTGCCTCCTCCCAGTGTGGACTAACTGGAGTCAGATTCACCCGAGCATGGACAGGGGCACAGTTTCAGATCTGTGCCCAAAGGAATGTTGGCCATGCAACAACAAACACTTCGATGTGTGTGTGTGTGTGTGTGTGTGCTTGCATGTTCCTGTCCATCTGTTGCCCTCACAACCCCTGCTTTTTATCCATAGTTACAAATGCTGTAGGTTGGTTCGTGTCCGTTGATGAAGAGTTGTTTTTGCGCACTGATTATCTCTGTGCGTATGCGTGTGGGTGTGTATCTTTCCATAAATACAAAGTATAAAAGCAGAACAAAGCTCACAGTAGCCTCTTGTCCTAATTAACAGAAAAGCCTGCACACAAGAAGACAGACAGACAGTCAGACAGACAGATGTATCCCCAGACGAACACAAAGAGCTGCCATTCCCCAAATATACAGTCTTAAAGTCTTTGTGAGATGGCTTTGTTCAGGCTTAGATGCCAAACCAGGGCCCGCGAGCCAAAGTTGGCCTGTGATGACCTTTGATTTGGCCCGCCATGCCATGAGAAGAGAACTATAGCCTAGGAAAAAATAAAAACATGTCATTGAAGTAGTGTGCCGACATACGGTAATACTCTTTATCGCTGCAATTATTATGTACAATATTGTTACTTTATGGGCTGTTTAATGCCAGTTGTGTGCCCCATATGATTGAGAATGAGTGTAAACAAAACCCATTATGGGAAGTAAGTCTGAAGGCGGATGCTTAAGACTATAGGGGTGAAAAAAATATCTATCTGATGATTAAAGTGCATTATGGAATTTAATAATCTTTTATGTGAATTATTATTATTATTACAAAGGGCATCTCCGTGGCCACAAGACAACAAACATGTAGTATGCGAGGTTGAAGAAACAAATGCACACTTTAAATTGAGAAAAATCAAGCTGCTAAGTTTAATCTCTACATTTTTATCCATAAATGTGTTCATCATTTTTTCTTTAACAAAGTTAATTTTTGTTTTCTTCTCCATGCAGTTTTGATATGCATATTGTATTTGGAGGATTTGCTGTAAATTGCGTTTTGTTCATTAAATGCTATGTAAGAGATAATGTACTTAACTTACATTATCTAGAAATAAAAATTAAAAAATAAAAACCTGACAAGGTGCAACAATATTACATTAAAGATAATAATGAACTGATGTTTTTTTTTCAATGCAATCAATAAATGAAAGCAAGATGGCATCAGTGCATTTGTACAGTATGAATCAAGATACAGCATTGTCATGGACAACAGTGAATGAATAAATGCTGCGAATGACCCATCATTTATTATAGAGAGCCATATAACATACGCAATTTAGTTGTTAATTTAATTATCAAGGTGTATGCTTAATTTAAAGATGGTTATTTTTCTTTTATAAATAACACACTTTATATTTTAATCAGTAAATGTTCTGTCACGAAATGCAAAACTACTTTTCATATTTGCATATAATAAGTAATAATTTGTTTGTGATTAATTCAAGATTCTTTTCTTTTTTATTTCTTTTTTTTAATGTCAGTTGGTGTTTAAAAAGTAACTAAAATATCATTTAAGCTTAATATAATAGTATGTGTAATGCAACTTTTGGCCCAAAGACCTTGATCAAGTTTGATTTTTGGCCCATTTAAAAAATTATTAATTGAAATCAAGTTGAAATAAAATATAATTTGATGAAGAGCATACATAATTAAACAGAATTTTGAATGTTTCCTTTGCAGCTAATTTAAAATAAGTTAAGGACTGTAATTGCTAAAAAAAAATTAAAACTAAAGTTAAAAAAATAAATTAAAGCTAAATGCAAATATAATGAACTAATTAAAATGACAAAAGCACATTACAAAACTACTTAAACTTTAAACTAAAATTAAAATATGAAAATGAAAGCAGATTATAGTTACAGTATAGTGTAATATACTATTTTGTACTATACTATTTTGGACTATTTATACTATTTCATTCAGGATTTTTGTATGCATCATTCTACTGTGGGCTTACCATATCAGTATAGTCGTTCCCAGAATTGAAACCTGAATAAACATCATAAACTAGTTTTTTTATTTTCCTTATTGTTTCAATTCTAAAAAATGCATTCAATATATGGATCCGCAGTCGTGATTTACCTGTGTGGTGTGTGTGTCTCCTCAGTTGATTGAAATGGACATGTTCTGTGTTGTTTCAGAAAGTGCCTCAGTACACCATCATAGTGCAGGCCACCGATATGGAGGGAAGCCTGAACTTTGGCCTGTCCAACACCGCCACGGCCCTTATTAGCATTACTGACATCAATGACAACCCACCAGAGCTGGATGCTAAAATGGTGAGTATCCTAGAATTTAAACAGGGAGCATTTACATATCATATAATGTGTTCCAAAACCCTACTGAGCTGCCTATATAACTCATCATATGTGAACTACATACACAAAGACTCTTCCTGAAAGTTTGAATCAGAAATTGATGATTATAAATAAACCTGTATTTCATTGGAACTGAAAAGTGTCCATTAAAAATGCTTAAAAAATGCAATTGAACAGGGTAAAAACAAACTAATACATTTAGATATCACCATACCCCAGTTGATTACATTAATAATTGCAAAAACGTTCTAGCATTTTTAGGTTTTCCGAAATGTTAGGGTTAAACATTAAATTATCACTAATTTGCTTACAGAACAGAATCTGAATATTGAATAAAGACAGGTTCAAAATTCTCATTGACATATTAGAGTCAAGGGTTTTTTACTAAAGGGATTTTTGATATCTTTTTATCCATAAAAAAGACTGTCTCAACATTTTCACCATGTTTTTTTTGGAATAAAATGTTGTATAAAAATCAGACAAATTAAAAAAAAAAAAACAATGGTTTGCACTTGATCTTACCCAATTGTATGCATATTAAAGTATCATTCTACTAACATCAAATTCTATAGAAAAGCGTAACCTTGGTTCCCTTTCGAGTTACATCAAATGTGTCACAAGAACTGGGAGGAAGCAATATGCAAGTTAAACAGTTTACTTGACACAAATATGAACACAGGAATACAAGAGGCTGTTGGCTCAGGGACTAGGTGGTCAGTGTGTGGGAGGGGATTGGGATTATGGGAAATCAGAAAATTCACCTGGAAATAAACTTGTTTAGAATATATTCAGCACGATTCAGAAAATTCACCTGGAAATAAACTTGTTTAGAATATATTCAGCACGATTTAAAAAATCTTTGCAATGCCCAGTGGCCTAATATAAATGGCATTAAATGTAGCACTAAACAATAGCCTGAAAATATTTTTGTATTTTACATTAATTGGACCACACAGTTTTGTTCTAATAAATAAAAAAAAAAACATCACCTTGGCACTAATTAGTCATTTAACATGCTTTATTCTCAACACAAACGCGAACGTGTCGGCAAACGTTCTCCGCATGAAATCTGTCTCTGACATGGTTTCTTCTTAAAGAAACCTTTGATGTCCTGTTACGGTGTAAAAATAAACAAAAACCCATTAAGTATAAATTACACAACTTATGTTGCAACTTGGATGTTGCTATGGTGTTAACATTCTAACCTTTTAATGTTTACCACGGCACAGCATTTTTGGAAAAATATTATAGTGCCTTTAGTGTTTAAAACAATAGATAAAGTAATCTTTTATGTAAGTTAGTTGTGTGCGCTGCCGTGGAATAACACTGACAACTCATCTCTATGCAGTTTGCCGAAGTTACGTTAGCTAATCTAATGCTACTGGCTTGATCAGTCACACATAAAAGTAATCAGACTCACATATGGTGCGATATTTCAAAATATAAACTGTAATTGAGTGTGTATATACCATAAACAGTGATGTGTCGAGGTCCTGCTGTTTGAAAAAAAAAAAAACGGACCTGTGATTCCGCTTTGCGAATCGCAAATCAAGCAGTGATTGACAGCGCTCTGATCCAATGGCTAGCCCAATGATGTTGGCGGGGCACCAGGGGTGCCTATCATATGCCCCCCTTCTAGACATGCCCATGTGTATGGCACTGAAAGTAGTTGCTTATGTAGTGTTCCAAATCAGGAACATATGAGGTGCCATGATGATTAGAATGCAGCCTTGTAAGATGAGGTTTTGGAACAGAGCTTTTTGGGTGCATCCACTTCTCATTATCCCCATTTCTGAATTCGAACAGTGTCTTGATACTCATTTAATTCACACAATACTGTCTGACAGCTGGAGAAACCTACTGGAGCTGTGAAACTCAGAGCGATTCAAGAGCAATGAATTCTGGGAGGTGATGAGGGAAGAGATGGAGTGAAATGGAGGGTGTAGGGAAAGAGAGGGATGTGATATCAGGTGCTCTCCCTCTCTCTATCTATCTCTCTCTCTCCTGTCCTCATGCCAACTCTGCCCCTTAGGTGACTGTAGTTCCTCTTCAGGCATCTGGCTTCAATCCCCACTCATCCACACATTTTTGTTTCTCCTTTCTCCTTCTCTGCATCCTCCATCTCCTGTTTTCTTTATCTCTGTACCTCTACACCTCTCTTCCCACATTTACCAGTGTTTGTTTCTGTCAGCCTTCATCTGTCTCTCCTTCCTTCTCCGCTTAACCATTTATCTCCTTCCCTCGATCCTTCTCTCTGGCTTTCGTTGTCTATCTCTCTCCCCGTTTCCATTTATTTCCTGCTATCTGCCATCCCTCTTTTATCGCTCTCTCGCAGCGCTCATCTCTGGTGCCCTTGCGTTTTCTCTCTCTCATTAAGTAATATCCCCAGGCCTCCGCCTCAGCGTCTGATGCTAAAGCATTCTGAATTATTTTGCACATTTCTTTCTACCTGTAATATTTATTTGAAGGCCAAACGATACTTACGGAATCAGTATGACATCTATCATCTGGCATCAGACGATCTTGCTGTTTATTTTAATTGATGTCATTTTATTCTTAAACGTTGTTTTTGAGGACTAGATGTTTGTGGACAGGTCTCTCCGCCCATGTCAAGCGTTTGACTGTTGTTGTTGGTGGGTTTGAGATGTGATGTGCTAAGACTGTCCATTGCTTTTGGCCGCAAGGAATTACAGGATCAAGGTCAAAGGTTTTTCTCAGGGTCATAACCCATCGCCCCTCGCTTGAGCTGATGCGACTCAGACTAATGTTTCCTTTGTTAAATGGACAGTTTACCCACAAATTAAAATGATGTCATTATTTAGTCACCCTCATGACATAGACCATAAGTCTTTCATTCATCTTCAAAAGGAATGTACATATAGTTTAATGAAACCTGTCCCTGCACTGAAAGTCTTTCAAGCTTCAAAGCATAAATACATCGTATAAGTAAATTAAATGAATCGAGCAGTTTACAGAGAAGTGAATCGTGTAATTCCAAGAAAAAATGATTTAAGGGGTTGGGGTGTTGTTAACTGTATGAGGATCGAAATTGCGAAATTATACGTTTTCTAATACATTTATTTCATGCAGTTGCTTCTAACAGTGTTAGTTTCTCGTGCTGCCATCTGTGGGATGCCCTGAGAATGTTAGACAGGGTTCAAAGTGCCAAATGTGAGTAAAAATCTGCTTTGAAACAGTACTTTTTATAACATAGTGTATAATATTTAATCATATTTTAATTGTGCTGTGCAATAGTATTTATTATTGCAATAGAACATATATTTTAATTTGATTTAAAATTTGAAAAAAAAATGTTGACAGTTCCAAATTGTGAGAAATTCTGAGAAAAAAAGAATTAATAAAAAAGTATTTTTTCCTCAATAGTATAGTTTATAACTCGCACTTGCGAGATATATACTCACAATCAAAATTCTGACTTCATAATACGACTTAATATGTAATTCTGAGGAAAAAAATTCTGAATTGCGAGAATAAAGTTGCAATTAACAAGCTTCCATGCTTTCTACCCCTTTAAGTCCAAGAAGTTCACAAAAAGTTTTTTTATAAAGAGGATAATAGCTAATATAACAAACTTTAAAGTTGTTTAATGAGGATTCACAGCAAACAACTTCAGATAGCTGCTGTTTTCAAGTAACGTGAAGAGAGATCACACAATCACAGATTTTTAAGGGTGCTGACAGCTTAGTTAATCGCAGATTTAAAATAGAGTCTAGCGACGCTTACGGTCCAGTGATAGAGAGTTGAGAGGGAAAGACGCAGGACAGACCTTCATTCATCTTTTCTTGACACCTCCCCAAAGTAATACACACCAAGAATTTCTCATCCGTGCATTAGACTCTGTCTGAAGGAACAGTGAAGGGAAAACATAGCGAAATTGAAAGCAAGGCTAAAATCAAATGAACGCATTGCTCATCCACCCACTTGATTACTCTTGATACTTTCTGAAATTGTCAAGTTTCGAAAGTTTTTTTTTTTCTTCCACGCAGGCTTGAGCTCCATAGCGTCCTTGTCCATTGTGGTGTCCATAATTATACAGTGCAGCTGAAGCACAACTCCAGCGGTCGGGTTGTCTTGTCTTAGCTCGATCTGTATGACAGGTCCTAACAGAGCAAGTTAACCTAGATGACACCAGCAATTAAGTTCCACACTCAGCACATGCTCTCGCTCCCAATAAAAAACACTTGTGTCACATATCACTGAGCCGAGAGAAAATTACCCACAACTGGTTTACGACAGGCTCGCACGACCTGACACTTGTATTTGTTGATTCAGTCAGCGGTTTCTGAGAGTCTTGCTGAATCTGTTTTTTTTTTTTTTTTTTTTTTTGGAAAAGGTACGCTGGAAAGAAAGAGAAAAAAACAAAACTATCAACTACCTTGGCGTTGGAGCGTACACTGTAAATTGTTTTTCTTGTGTCTGAAATGCATTGAAATCCTTTCAGAGTTTAACACAGGCAAACATTTTATTAAAATAAAGCTTTAAAGCTGAGAATATGAACATCGGAATCCACTTTACATCTCCACTTTATGGCTTTGGGCTGTGGAATTGGTCCTGTGCTTCTTTCAATTGCGTGTTTGCGACAGATAAAGCAGAACTCTACAGCACATACTCACCATCTTTCAAGCTGAATTCATAAGTTATGTGCTAGAACAAATTTGTTTTGTTTTTCATCCTCTCTCTCTCTCTTCAGACTGATTATGGTAGAAATGTTCTGTGATTACTTGTATTTGACAGGGGCATGAAGCAGTATACATCTTGCTGTAGGAGACCCTCACGAACGTAAGCAAGCTAATTAAGCGAAATTGCTTGAGGGGGTGTAAACCTAGCAGATATATCGCTTCCAATTTGAAAACAGCCGTATGTTTTATTCATGTTAAAACCACATGAGTATGGAAAGAGCTGTCGGTTCTCAAGAGTAAAGCAAAATAGTACCGCGTTTTAAGATACGTACGACTGATCAATCACTGTTTTGAAGCACCACAATGACTGAAATGACAATTATTATGATGATGAAGGTGGTAGTGGTGGTTTAGAAGAACATGATGAAGACTGTGGACCTGAGAGTTCATTGCCACAAACAACATAAATTTACCACAGGCTTTATTGTCATTGTGAGGCATTAATGTTTATGTTCTGTGATGGCATGGTATCTATTTTCCTCAGGACCCCATGAAATCATGTCTCTGTTTTTTCATCATGGCTCAGTGTAGAGTTTTTTGTTTCTCTCTAGTCTCTCTCTTGTATTGTTATATACTCTCTAAATCTCACCATAGATCCCAATATTGTATTTTTCTCTATTTATTTATTTATTGCTGAATACTAGAGTTTTTGTTTATTTTTTCACAAGTTCCACTTAGCATAAGCATGAATATTTCTGTTTTGTATATCAATATATATATTTTTTTGTAACAATATTTCATCTTAATAAACTCAGCAAAATGTGCTTTGGTGCTTTTGTAATACTAATTTATTCAAATGAGTATAAATAAATAAAAATATTCCACAAACCAAATAACTTTTTTTTCTTCGAGACAGAGCTGTTTACAAAAATTCAAATGCAAACTTTTGACTGAAGTGAGATTTAAAAAAATAAAAAAGAAGAAGAAGAAGATTGGACAAGTCTGTCATTAAATATGGATAGTGTTACTGGTAATGAATATCTTTAACTCTTCCAACGCACTTGCCTGGCTTGAAATGCTCTGAATACTGATGAAAGACGTATATCCATTATTCTAATTAATTTCTGTCACTTGTCAACATCAAACTACTGCATCTAATATGGTGCATATGGGATGATCCTACATTTTTAATGAATTTACATATATTTAAAGGGAATGTTGCTCAAATGTTGTCTTTGGTTCTAAAACACCAAGGGTGTGGAAAAAAAGGAGTCTATCCTCTAAATGCCTATCCTCTAAATTTCTTCCCACTCAACTTCCCACCACAGTAATCCACAAATCATGAACAATTATCACATTCCTTCCCTCTTCTTTCTGCCAGCACACACACATTCATGTGATTTGAAACTCTTGAAAATGATTGAACTAGCCTCTAGAGGAATTTTTTATTTATTTATTTATTTTTTATCATACTGGAAGCAGCAGCCTAAAGAGAAAGCGGACTCTGATTTTGCACTGATCAATCAGTCACTCAATCATGTCGTCTACTGTCCTGTCCTCTACTGGTCTCTTGCACCCCGTCCTGGAAGGGACACAGCACATTTGTTTGATCTCAACAGAGTGTTTTTCTGCTTATCAGTAAATGCAGCTGTGCATCCCAGACAGCGTGCAGCCGGAGAGGCTGGACGGCCCTGTGATGTTTTCATCACAACAGCCAGTAGATATTACTCGCTCTGTCGCTGTCTCTCTATCATGCTCTCCTTTCTACGATTTGAACTAATAAACCATGAAAATAAACATTTTTTTTTTAAAGTATCTGAAGCGTCTTTGCCAGTGGTAGAGAGTTGCTAAGTAAATGTAGTGCTGAAATTAATCAAATATTTTTTTGAAATTTCACAACATTTAATGAGCTACTTTTACCAATGAGTGACATTTATAATCGAGCAAACTCAGGGAATAATCAGACATGCTCTAGTAGCATTCTTTTTTTGAAGAATTCAGTGGAACAGTTCCTTTTGAATCCCTGTTCAAACTGTTATTGATGTTTATTAGTTTCATTTGGTGTAAAATTATTGTTATTTTGGCAGATGTACACAGTAACTTTGTTTTAAAAAGTGTGTGGGACATTCTTACATCTATTCTTCACAATAGTGAATAAACTCATAGATCTGCAATCATCATTTTTTATCAATGATCTGGTGTCAGAACTTTCGTTAGGTATGTCAGAGGTTCTGGGTTCTAATCCACTCTTGTGTAGTTTTTTTTTTTTTTTTTTTTTTTACAATCATCAATGATTGTATATCAAGAGCAATGACACGTTTGTATATATTTTATTTTGTGATTTAGAGTCTCCACCACAGCATTAAGTGATAGCTTGTCTGTGCGAAGCCAAAAGAGGACGGTCCACCATTGATTACATAAGCAACAAACACTCAGTATGATTAAAAAAAGGGACACATTACAGTGCTGGATCACCTTTTGTTTAAGATGCATAATAAGGAGCAATTAGCTATTCTTAAAGGGATAGTCCACTTTTTTTCGGAAATAGGCTAATTTTTACAACTCCCCCCAGAGTTAATCAGCAGGGTTTTACCGTTTTCGAGTACATTCATATTTTTAGATATTTAGAAGAACATCAGTATCCAGACAGTTTCTGGTCTCACTGACTACCATAGTGGGAAAAAAAATATATACCATGGTAGTCAATGAGACCAGAAACTGTCTGGTTACTGTTCTTCTAAATATCAGAAAATCGGCTGAATGGATTCAAAAAAAAGTGAAAATCTCGACTGTAGTGGTATAGCGGAGGATCTTTCCGAAATTTAGAGATGACCCGCCCTCTCCAATTTTTTTTTAAAAAATGCAAATGCACAAACACAACACTCTTGCTCCCGAGACGCCTTGCACAATTATGTTGCAAATT
>JAOTRC010000017.1:12452843-12464160 GCA_027497675.1 Cyprinella lutrensis | reverse complement strand
CGGCATTTACTGTTTTGTTGCACGTTTCTGGAAAAAAAGAAAAAATATTGGCCGATATATCGGAATATCGGATTTTAAAACCAACAAATATTTGTATCGGTAACAGCCTTCAAAATACTTTATCAGTTTTATACCGATTTCCTAAAATAATTTTTAATAGTTTTAGTCAATAAGTACAACATGAACAAAGTTTCTGAACCGTCATTGACAAATAATGTGAATAGACATCTTAGCCGTATGTGGGAAAGAACCAAAAATGAGTCATATTTTACAGAGGATGTTCCAGTGTGTTTTCATTGTGCATCAAGGTCTTTCATCTCAAATGATCAAATAAATTTGATTCCTCCTGATGTGACCCCTTTAAGCACTTTACAGCAGTGGCTTTTAGAGTGTTTTGTATGCATCCGATCCACCAACCTTGTCTCGTGTTCATATCAGGGTCTGCGCGCGGCAGATAATGACCCCACCGCTCCCCCCTACGACTCCCTGCTGGTGTTTGACTACGAGGGTAGCGGCTCCACAGCGGGATCCGTTAGCTCCCTGGACTCCTCCAGCTCTGGGGAACAGGACTACGACTACCTCAATGACTGGGGTCCTCGCTTCAAAAAGCTGGCGGACCTCTACGGGGGAGGGGGAGAGGACTGAAGTCAGAAACGAGAGGAACACGGAGGGGAACGGAGAGGGCCAGGAGGGACAATTGGCTTCTTGGATGTTTTATCGAGAAGCCGTACGCCAAGCCTCCGACGTGGGCTGATTCTCTCTCAACTAAAGTTCCTCTGCACGCTACGGAGGCATTGAGAGGGGAGGATATTGCCCTGCAGCCTGCTCTGGACCTTTGCTGCAATCCACAAGTATTTTACGGCTTTTTTTACAATATTCCGCGTTGTGGTTTCTTCAGTGTTGTTTTGTCATTCCTCTCGGACCGCCTAGAGGCTCAAGATGGAATCAAGTTGCGATGGTGATGGCTAACTCTCAGCGTGCGGGAATAAAAAAAAAAAAACACGAGTGCGCTCTTGTTTTTTTTCCCTTCGCTTTATCACTAAAGAGAGTTCCACACACACTTTTTTCTCTCAACTTGAATTTCAGTAGAACAGAAGCACTGTTGTTGATAAAGTGCCTTTTGTGGTGTGTTTTGTATCGGACTCCTGCAATCTCAGGGTCGGTTGCCATTTTGAAAAGTTTCTTCTGTTGGGCACACACTCCCTCGTTCCGGTCTGCTCCTCTCGACTACCTTTTGCTTTCCTTTCATCCCTGCTTTAACGGTGCACAACACCTCTTTGACTACTATGTGGAGAAAAAAAACAAACAAAGGAAACAGAAAATGTTTTTTCAAAACTTTTGTTGATAAACACAGGACTCATTTCCCCTTAAGAAATCTCATTCTCCCCTGATGAGAAATTGGAGCGTATGAAGTACAGTGATCCAATTCGAAAATCATATTTTTTTTTTGTTTTCTTTTCTTTTTTAAAACTTGACCGACCACAACCATATAATGTTATGTTGTATAATGGTTGTGTAAAAAACAAGGTCTTCATTTTAAAAGAAGAAAAAATATTACTGGAGAATGCCTTTTAGCTCATACTCTTGCCTGCCTTGTACGATTTTGTGTTGCGTTTCCGATTTGTAAAGGTAATTTAGGCATGACAAGTTGCCAGACAGTGAGACTAAAAGAGATGGCTGAAGAAACCCGACTCTAAAAGGATTGCATCAGAAGAAACCTTCTTTTTTGTCTTGAACATTCCCCTTTTCTAACTTTATAAGTTGATTCAAATATTATATGTGCATGACTTCTTTCAAAACAATGTCTCAAATCTCTCGCACTTGTTCCTCTGTGGTCAGAATGTGAAAAGTAGTTGGCAAAGAATATACACCATACGGAATAAATATAATCTGAAAAAAAAAATTAAAAATAAAAAAAGATTCAAAAATGCTGTAAAATACTTTATTTTAAGTATTATTTGAAACATTTGCTGCTCTTCAAGCTCAGAGTTGGGCTCAATGGGTGTGTCTGGGCCTGTTTGGTTTTTGTGTGTGAATCTGAGAGTGTTTGTCTATATCCTGTAGGATTTTTAAATTCTCTTTTTATATGTTTGTCTTTTGTATTTTTACTTAGGTTTTCCGTTCAATTCTTTGGCTATGAGAAATGCAGCAGCATTCAGTTTTTGTCTTATCTTGCTGAAGAAAGTCTGTCTGGTACGTTCTGTCCCTGGATAAGGGTCTAAACCTGCATTGCAGAGAAGCTTACAATCATGCCTGCTCCACCATTCAGTGTAACTGATTTCTCTTTCCATTCATCTCAGATATTGGATGTGCTTTAGAGAATAAACAAACACAGTTTTTTTATATATATATATATAAACATGACAAAATCTCAGTCTCTGTCCTGTCCATAATAGATTCATGTCTCTTTTTCTTCTCCCTCATTCTTCCTTGTGTGTTTCTGCTGCTTGTCATTATATTTTCTGGGCATGAGTGAGCATTGCTGAACGCCATTAAGTGACAATTTAATTGTGCTGATATATCGAGTATGGGATTTCTGATTAAGCCACAAAATCAGGCCATTTTAAAATGGCAGCATGATAATCATTCGAACTTCTGGATTTCCATGCATTACCATTAAATTAACATTGACTTAACATAACTTTGGATGACTGCTCCTCCTACACATTTGCCTTCAGAAGCATTAATAATGAACCACTCAGTCTAGTGATGACAACACTATATGATAGAAAGGTTCCCAGCCTTTTTACATGTATTTAAATGAGCCATGGATTTCTTTCCCATGACCCAGTGAAAGGTCAGTGTACTCAAAGGGCACATGGCATAATTAAAACATAAGGCCAACACTAATGACGATTCTCTGGGAGGGGATTAAAGCTAAAGAGCATTACAATTTAGGAAATTACATTGGGGTAAAGAGATTAAAAATGTTGTGAATTGTAGTGAATTCTCTTAAAAAAATGAGGATAACAGTTAATATATATATATATATATATTTTCATATCATGAACCTATCACCTTGTCTAGTGTTGTCTAGTATTCCATCGACAAATTTTTTTATTGCTCATGTTAATACACATCAGACATCTTTTGTCTGTTGCGTCACATCTTGTTTTTTGAAGCATCTTACGTCATGAGCGCCACATTTTTTGTCGTGTTAAAAATGTTAAAAACTTTAAGAAGTCAGCGAATGACACATTTTTAAACTTTATGTAATTAAATGAACCCTGGATTGACTGCCCTTATATTTATAGTTGAGTGAAAATGTCAATAAAATGAAGGGAAAAACTGTTTGGTTTGGACTCAGCCTCGACAGCATGCGCATTAGCACATGCCACCGCTATTTTGGTTCTGATCTCATTCATTAACCTCTTGCCCATTTTAAAGACAGATACATACTGACAGATTATCAGCGCTCTTCCATTTGTTTCAATCAGTACGACTCCAGCTCGCAGCCTCCCTCTCTCTCTCTCTCTGCTTCTTGGTTACGCATTGCATACTAATGATGAATATGTTCTGTTTTATCTACTCTTCGTGTACCGAAATTGTGTATGAGTATCTCTCTGCGTTTTCAATAAGTCAGCACACAGAGAGAGAGAGAGTGAGCAGACACACCAGAGAGAGTGAGAGCTGTAGGGGATTGGAACTCTCTGCGGCCGTGTCTATCAATTAGGGCTCTGATTAATCCCTTGCTTTAATCTCATCAAGCAGAACACTGCTAATTACCCACAGACGAGAAGAGAGAGGGATGAAGAAAGAGCAGAACTGTAAGAGCGGGTGTCATTATATGCAAGAAGGGGTGGTAAAAGAGGAAAAGGGGGAGCAAAAGTTAAAGGAGGAGAGACCATACAAGATGTTTGGAGGAGGACAGTGAAAACCTATGACTTAGGATAATGTACTAATGTAATGTACAGACTTATGTTTAAGTCATGTTTTGTACAATTGAATGGACTAAAATAGGACTAAAGAAACTACTAACTAAGAGTCAATGATGACTAACATTGGTAATGTTAAAATATGGTAAAATAAAATATCAACCTAAAATATACCATAACAGCGTACAAATACAAATGCCTTATAGCAATAACCCTTAAAACACTTAAATAATATTCTAATAATATTAATACTATAGTCCATTAAGGTCATTTTAGATAACAGATGAAAGATAGAGCTAGTTGCGTTTGTATAAAATGAGAGTGTGTATTCGTTTTCGGATATTTAGCCATATTCAGCGTTGTCATGAACAACATGGCATATTTGGAAATCTACTCTGATTGGTGGAAATATCTAACTGCTGAATAATCAAGGTTAGAGAGCTGATTTATGAACGAATGGTCTGGTACTTTTTTTAAATTTCCTTATTCATTTGTAACTTCATGTAAAAGAAGAAAAATCTCTTATTTTGTGTTCCATGGAAGAATTAAAAACCTGCAAGTTTGGGATGACATGAGAATAAGCTAGAACTGATTAAATTTTTCATTCTGGGGTGAAAAATCCTTTGATAATAGCTCCTTTCTTAAATAAAAGTGTTTAAATTAAGCTAAGTGAAGTTCCTTCAAGTAGTCAGTTTTCAGCCAGCTGGGCCACGGCGGCAGCAAAATATAGTAAGGCACTGATGGATTGTTCTCTCCCAAATACAAACTTAACAGGTGGCTTGCGGCCAAAGTTGTGTATGTTATTAATAATGTTTGCCCTTTCAAATACACTTAAACATATTTTTCATTTACTCAAGAAGGCCTAGATTTCCAATGCTGTGAACGAGAACAAATCAATTTGAAAATGATTTGGACGGTGTGCATGTGCCTGCATACATTACTGAATGGGGTGTCTTAATTGAATGTTTACAGGTAAGTGCTGAAAGCATCCTGAAAATACAATCACTTTGTGGATTTGCTGACATGGCTATTCTGTTGTGAGATGCGAGTCAACACCAGAACGTGTTTCAGCAATGTAAATAAATGGAATACAAAGACGCCTTGCAGTTTATTTGTCAATGTCAGCTGTAATGGCCGTCATTTTCACTAAACCATCATTCACCATTAAGTACATGTATACTGTGAAGTAGATTGTAATATTTCATTAACAATGAAGACAGCATGTCACTTTTGGACACTAAATTATTGTTGAAGACAATTTATCATTACCCAGTTATATTTCGCATCTGGTAACTGTTTTGCTAGCATAACACTGATATGGAACCAGTCACTAGGGTGATGTTTAAATCCTGATTCAGCAACGTGACAATCCATACCGAAGTCAAAACGCAGCATTAGCAGAACTCTGAAATTCCTCTGGGATGCTAAAGTTAGTTCTCCCACAGTGGGCGTGTCTCAAGAGATACAAATAATTGGCCATGGCCAAACATACAATCTCTGTGGATCTGGATTCTGTTGTTACACACAAACATTTCAACTGGAAAGTGTCATACTGTTCTATTTCAATAATGTAATTTTGCTGAGTCTGATGAATTACATTTAGTATATTTTGTGTTTTTGCAGGGAGGTGAGCGATTTGAAATCAAATGCAGTAGAAAACAATGGCCTACAACAAGTCTGCAGAGTTTCAAGAATCAGGGGGGAAACTTGGCTGAGGTCTTCATAAAGCAAAATGATGTCATCACGTGAAGAACAGTAGGAAAACTGACAAAACTAAAATGATCTACAGAAAAGTTTATTGAGAATATGTGACACCTGACCTGTATGCTCACTGGCATGCTCACAACATGATTCTAATATGCCATTTTAGATAATATTGTTCATGCTCCATCAATGACGAATGACTGTACCCATAGACAGTTAATGAAATAGACGCAGCGACCCCATAGCAAAGTGAATCCAATTAGAAGCACTCACTTCCTGATGGCCGAGCATACTGCGCAGCCTCAAACTGAGCTTGATGACGTAGAAGTGTCGTGAACAAGTTGTCTGACAGTTGTACATCTAGTTGCTGTGCCAAGAGGAATATGAATCGTTCCCTTGCGAATATTGCAGAGACAGAGGGCATGAGTAGGAGATATCCATGAGCTAGCAGCAGGAGCAAATTTATGACTCTCTATGGGCTTCTCCCTTGACTTTATGCCTCCCCCCGATTGCCTGAGAGGTTCTCCTCCTGTTGGTTCTCTTACGAGAGGTTCTCTCTTATTGCAGTTAGCTTAGTTAGCTTACGCTACGGGAAAGATCCATCTTTTCGAGATATTGAAGCCAAAAAAGTATCCTTAATTTTGTATTCATTGTCAACGCAGTGCTGTCTAGCGTGCTAGCCCATCAGTATGGGTGTGGCTTAGCATATATAAGCAGGACTCGGAGGCTGTTTCTCTGATTTTCATCTCTTCAGCGAAGCTCTACGCACCGCTGGATCTAGAGAGAAGCTGCCGTCAAGAAAGCGACAAGCCAGCTTAGGAGAGCGTCTGAAGAAGCCGGCAGTCTTCGCCACCTTCAGCCATCCACGCTATCAGGCGACGTATCCTTTCTTGCAAAACTTACTGTCTAAAAGAGCAATGAGCGTCTTTTTCAATATGCCTTGCACTTCCTGCGGCTCGTTCAGAGCACCGCTCAGCGACGGAGACCGCCATGTGATCTGCGCTCTCTACTTGGGCCAGGAACACGCAGCACCAAGGGGTTGTGAGCTCTGCGACATACTTCCAATGTCAACCCTGCGGGCTCAGCTCGAAGTGCTCAACCCTCAAGCTGTCACTCCACCCAAATCTTTTTTCCCAGCTACAGCAGTATTTCAGCTGGGCTTACTGCACATGCGCCCGCTTCAACACTGGATGAACGCTTGAGCGTCTCGCTGAGCTTGGCCCTCTGGCTATGAACAAATCAGAGTGACTCAGACCTGCATTACGGCTGCAGCCCTGGTTAGCAGCCGACTGTTGGTACTATATAACTATGGTTGGGGTGCTTTCTTTGTCAGACCAGGAGAAGCTCCTTCACATAAACTGTCTGGAAATGATAGCATATGAGGACCACCATGTTCTAGTCTGTTCAGACAGCATGTCAGTGGTGTCCTACGTGAACTGTCAGGATGGTGTCAGATCCAGGAACCTCTGCGCTCTGACAGAGCTCCTCCTCACGTGGTCGCAGCATCACCTGCACTCACTGAGAGCTGCACATGTGCCAGGCCACCTAAATGACGGCCCAGACAAATTAGCCAGGGACAACGATCCTCCAGGGGAATGGTCCCTGCACCCCCAAACAGTCCAGAAACTATGGAGCCTGTTTGGCAAAGTGGAAGTCGTCCTATTTGCGTCAAAAGACAACGCTCACTGCCCAATGTTCTTTTCAAAGAACGAGGACGCACAAGCCGCCCTCTGTATACCTTCTCTCCGGTCTCTCTGTTACCACAGGTAATCAAGAGGATCAGGAAAACGCGCCACTCTGTGCTCCTTATAGCCCTGCGTTGGGAGAATCAGACTTGGTTCCCGGAGCTGACGAAGCTGTCACAAACAGTCCCGTGGCTGATTCCGGTGAGAGCAGATCTCCTCTCTTAAGCTCATGGCTCGATATAGCTTCCCCATCCAGAGCGCTGGTCTCTATACGCATGGTTGATCAACGGGTACCCGTTGCCCCACCAGAAGGAGTGATGAAAACGATTACTCAGTTTAGAGCTCCCTCTACCAGAAAGCTTGACGCGTCTAAATGGTCTGTGTTCTTCAAATGGTGCACCGACAAAAATCTGGACCCATGGACATGTGGGGTCTTGTGGCTGCTCAGTTTTCCTGCGCGGCCGGTCACTAGAGAAAAACAAGCTTGTCATCCGCTTCCTTAGAGGAGCCTGATGGATTAACCCTCTGCGCTCCCCGTCGGGTCCTATGAGGGAACTTTCGTTGGTCCTCAAGGCCCTGAAAGCTTTTCCCTTTGAACCACTAGATTCCGTGGAGTTAAAGTACCTGTCAATCAAACCCATTTTTCTGACAGCTCAGTCATCAGTTAAACGTTTGGGGGACTTACACGCACTGTCCGTCAGTGCTGCTTGTCTTGAGTTCGGGCCAAATCACTCGAAAGTCATTCTCAAAACTAGACACGACTATGTTTCTAAAGTGATTGGCACTTCATGGCAGGACACTCGCGCCACGAGTGATTTTGCTTCAGTCGATGAAAACAAGAGAAACAGCCTCCAAGCCCTGCTTATATATGCTAAGCCACGCCTATACTGGCAGGCTATGACACTGTGAAGGCGCAAGCACCCGTCATTTGACATGATGTCATGTCGGGCTCAGTGGTAGGCTGCTGCAGTTCCTGCAGGGCAGCCTATGAACACGCAAGACAGGTCTGCTCTAGGTCTGCTAGCTGCTGCACTGCATTGACAATGAATACAAGGATGTTTTGCTACAATGGCGGCCCCCAAGGGAAGCTTCAGTTCTGTCTGATAGATTACCCCATTGACAGTTCCGTATTAGCATATTTCCCTCAGCCATTTGTATACTGTCCACCAAGGCAGTCTTGTAGACACCTGCCATGGAAGAGAGGGGTGGGGTGAGCAGATGTTCATTATCATTTAAAGAGACATGCACCGAAATGGGTCAATGTGAGAAGAGCTGTTTTTGAGGTAGTAAAAAGGCTTTTGAAGTAAAAAGGGTGTTGTTTTGCTCAACCCTTGAGGAATTTTAACCAAAGTATTTTACAAACTTTACATGAAGCATCCGATGACCCCTTTAATCACTTATGTGTATGGTATGGCACAAAATTGTGTTGAAACACTAAATTAGCTTGTGCTGTCACACAAATACATTTAGACCATGCATGTGTTAAAGTAACAAATATGGTCAAGTCAAAGGAACTTTATCTAAAGCTTTAGAGAACAAATTGTTTTATTACACTACAAAGTCTATAGCTGCACGAAGATTTCTAAAACAAAGTTCCCAGGGACACAGCTGGCAGCATTATTCATAAGTTAAAACATTTTTGTACCAGAAAACTTTTGATGGTTTTGAAAAAAGGCACAATATCATTCAGGGGAATAACATTTTTGATCAGAGCCACTGATAAAAACCCTCAATTTACTGCCAAGGACTTACAAGACGAACTGATGAAAGGAGGAAAAAACATTTGCAATGCAGAGCATATTGCAGTGCATGTTGGGACATCTTACCGAATCCCACTCTTAAACAAGAAGAACATAAAAGGCTGACTTGAATATGCTGAAATTCATTTGGATAGACCTGTGGAGTTTGGAAGAATGTTTGAATTCAATGAAACTGAAACTTCCTGGACCCTCAGTGATATGTCTGGTGCAAAAAAGGGTAAAGCTTGTGAGCAGTGGCTCAGTGGTCCATGTAGGTTGTTTACAAACCAGAAGATTGGTGGTTCAATCCAAAATTCCAAAAGCCCATGAGAAACTAAGGCAGAACACTGTAACACCAGTTACCGCTCTTTGGCTTGTTTTGGAACGCTCAAATTGAGTAACGGTACTCTGACTTTGTTTAGCCGTGCTTCAATATAAAGTTACTGTGCCAGTATTCTATTCTTTGCTACCTATCAGACAGTATTCTGCCTTTGTTTTACGGTCCATTAAAACATCTAATTGCCAATTTTTTCCAGTGTCCTGCCTAATTAATTTGGCAGGACAACCCCAAATTTTTAGGTTTTTTTTTCAGTTCCACACTCTAGTGAGTTTTTTTTTTTTTTTTTTTTGCCAGCCAGCCAGCAATATATCTCGCAGGTCAAGGAGGTTGCATAAATTTGATTGCAAATGTACATCTCATCTAATTGTAAAAGTAATTAGAATAGTCTGAGTTTATACTCCTGATTACATTAATACTTATCAGAATTACTCTCTCTAACGTGAGATATCCTTCATGTACTCACAATTGGTACCATATACTTATTTGACCTTCTTGCATTGTTCCGGCAACTCAAAATAATATTTTTAATTTCCTTTTCCTTTAATAACATAAGCACACACTGGAAATTAAACATACCAATATTGGAAAATTACTTAATTTCCAGGGTGTTCTTATATTATTATTATTATTATTATTATTATTACCGATAATTCCAGGTAAGCCAATAAATAAATTAATTAATTTATGGTCAGTACGGACAGATGTTTTCATAATACTAGCCTGGCTGACTTGATTTTCTAGTACACTGGATATGAGCCTTATCTATATTCTAGACTGTTTACACTTGTAGGATGTCATGTAAATTATTGTTTAGTTGGGTTTCTGATCCTTTAAATATCAGTTCAATCAAATCCTTAACACAAATGATGTAATTAAATGAAATTATTTAATCTATGTATTTCAACAATGTGGAATACAGTCTAAATTATAGTCCCGGAAATAATTATAATCACCTAGTTTACTAGTTTAGCATCAGGAAAACGTTTCAAGATGTTTCAGATTTTTTCTTCAAAGTCTTGTAGCAAGCTTTTAATCCTTACAACACTGCTGGTTGTATATGCATTCCCTAACACAAAATATTGCTGGTTGAATTCGACGATCAAAATAACCTATCGACCCAAGGAATGCGAATAACTTGGGTAGCAATTTTTCCTCTAAATTTACCATTTAAAACTGCAACACCTGTAGAGAATGATTGCAACCACATGGTTGCCCAACAGACCCTTCCAAGTCGGATCCAGATGTATCTGGATGAATTAAAAATCACAAAAAAGATTGCTTTTCTTTTAACAAAATTTTTAAAATGTTAAGTTTACATCTCCAAACCCCTCTGCATAACGTTAATGTTTTCCTGGTAGCATAGTGTAAAACCGAGTCAGACATAAATGTCATAAATGTCCAATCCACAAACGCTCTGGTCCCGAAAAAATAAACCCTCCCTCCATCTTTTCGTGCATCTTTGACCCTTAACCACAGCTGACTCTTGCTGAGTTCTTTATCAATTGCCATCAGATCTTCAGCAAACCTCTTTCAGAAAGCTGCTTTTCTTTGCTCTACTCTACAATAAGTCTTGTATGCCTGGATCTGAGCAGGAGAATAACAGCTCTTGGCTTCTGGATCACGTCGAGCCTCCTTCCCACGCAATGAACCATGTCAATTTCAGTAGCGAACTTTCCTTTTTCATCTGGAAGCACTGCAGCACAGAGGTCCACGACCTTCATGTTCGTCAAGACCATAATAGAGCCTCAAGTTCCAGCGCCTTCTATCGCTCCATTTCATTCACTTAAACTTACAGACCCAGTATTTTTTTGTCAAGGCTACTAGTCAATGTTTTTTAGTCCATTTAGATCTGCTTTAATGTAAATCTCGCTAGACAAGAATTTGATGGCACGGCGCGGCGGTATTTCCGGTGAAGGTGTAAGGATGCTCGATAACTTCCGCCGATCGTAGAGTCCAATGCAATACCGAGAATTT
>JAOTRC010000017.1:12344123-12354904 GCA_027497675.1 Cyprinella lutrensis | reverse complement strand
AGATAGATAGATAGATAGATAGATAGATAGATAGATAGATAGATAGATAGATAGATAGATAGATATATAGATAGATATTTTGGTTAGAAAACTGAGAAAAGTAGTTTCTAGAAAACAAACATTGACTTTCATCAAAGTTCAGTTTCCTATCCAACTTCTGCAAAAAAAGCTGCTGTGTACAAGGTGATGACAAAGAGAAATATGATTGCCAGTAAATCAAGTCAAACCCCCCCCACCACCACAGCACAGGAAGCTAGGTAGGAATTTTCGGGTATAAAATAACGGCGGCACCCCAAAGCGCATCTGTACATCTCCTCTCTTGTTGACTGATTATCAAGAAAGAGTTAAAAACAAAGAGAGAACTGAAGAATGATTTTCTCTGGAGTCATCTTTTCTGCTCTGTTCATGTTTCTGCTTTCTGAAAGTGCTCAGTGCAGAAGAGTCGACTGCAAGTCTGACTGTTGCTCATTCGTGGAGGGCTTTCCTGTGAGGCTGAAGGAGCTCCGTTCTGCATACAGAGAAATACAGAGTTTTTATGTAAGTATATTTAGACGCATTGCATTAAGTCTGAGCTTTACAAATGACCAATCTGCAAGGCACTTCTGCTTTGTGCCACAATGAGATTTGAGGTTCGCTCTAATGCATTTGTTTACATTTGTTCTGCTTAGGAGTCCAATGACGACTTGGAACCATTATTAACCGAGAGCATGCAACAGAACATCAATGTAAGTGCCAACCAAGCTCCATCCATTTACTCCCACAGAACCGTACTAGCAATTGTTCAAATTTAGAATTAGCAACAGCAGAATCATACTGAAACTGAAGGTTATGTGCAAGATGTGTGCAAACCAATGTCACATCTCACCTAACATCTTGCATCTGCACATTGCTATTGCAGTACATAGCAGTACCAAAGTGTGATAACCGTGGGTGTCTGAAACAGCTCAGAAAGGATAAACCTCATATTTTGTCCATAGAGTCCATACGGATGTCACGTCATGGACGAGATCCTGCGCTTCTACTTGGAGACCATTCTTCCAACAGCTGTACAGAAGAGCCACTTCCAGTCCAAAACGCCCATAGACTCCATTGGAAGTATATTTCAAAATCTCAAGCGGGATGTGGTGAAATGTGTAAGTCTGACTTTTGGTCATTACCATATTAAATTAGTTGATAGATTTGACCTTATTGATGTACTTACTTGTACATTCAGAGTAAATCTGTCAATCCTGGTGACAAACAGCTAAAACGAGCCACAACCCCCAAAAAACCTTCTGGTTGACTAGCAAATCAGTTTAGGAGTTGTTTTTAAGCATGAAACTCTGCTCATGATAGTCAATCCCTCATTAAATTGATGTTGGGATGTGAGCTGAGGTGAATATTAAGATGGTGACCGTCGTTTTTTGCACAACGCAGTTTAGGCATGTTCAGGATGTCGAAATAGTGCACATATGAAGAAAGCATATGTGGATTTTTATGGGCATTTTTAAAGCTAGTTGCGAAATGTTATGGTGAGGCAAACAAGGTGTCTTTAACATTGCAAACTACATGAAATAACACACATGTCTCTCTGTTACAGAAGAAGTACTTATCTTGCCAAAAACCCTTTGAGATTGCCAGCATAAAGACCTCATATGAAAAGGTAAGTCTTACACTGCAATTTAATGCTAATAATAGTAACTTGTTAAATTATCCAAACTAACTTTTACTATAAAATAGCTTGAAATGATCAAATTATGTTTTTAAAAATACGTCTTTTTCACTTTAGATGAAGGAAAAGGGCGTTTATAAAGCAATGGGAGAGCTTGACATCCTCTTCAAGTACATTGAACAGTATCTGGCATCAAAGAGAAACAAGCACTAATAGGATGTCGCTGTGGATTGGATGGTGGCCATGATGAACTAAGTGAAGTCTGAATTCTCTGAAAACAAACAAAGGATAATGGACAGATACAACCACATACTGTAGGATATGGCACAAATGGACTTTAACTTATCTCTTGCACATCACCATTCCATCACACTACTTTCTGATGCACTGCAACGCCAGCCTCATCACCTTCAGTTTCTGAAGTTCTGTCAAATGTCACAATGGCAAAATAGATGTTTTTTAAGTCACATTGACCAGGGTTATTTTGAATGTAATTAAAATGAAATTAGTTGAATTTTGCCAACTTGCTCAATTAACTTGAAAGTGTTGTATGTATATATATATATATATAGCTATTTATGTCTTTTTATGAAGTTTATTTATTATTATTTTTTTTATAATTTATGAGCTTGAAAGTTAATTTAACTGAATTGTTCATAATTCTGATGCTTATATTTAATTTGTTCAAACTTATATTGTCTGTTTTATATCAATAAATTATTGCAACTGAATAATGCAAACATTTCCTTTTCTGGTTAATGTGGTTTAGTTGTCTTCCTCGCATTGAAACGAGCTCATGCTGATCTGTTTACTTCCAAGACTATATGACATTTGGGGGGGGGGGGTATCTATGTTCTAAAATGACAAAGCATTCAAATAGTACTCCTTGTGACTTTTAACACTATCATTACAGGGTGTGTCAAAATGAGCGAGTAAGACTTAAAACATGACTGTGCTAACCTCAGAATTGACCTAAATAGAGCAGTTACCAGCAGCACAGCAGTCACCCTTTACTGTAATTGCACTGATGCATGTCTCACCCTAATGAGATTAACTTAGTAACAGCTAACATGAAGCTTTAAAGTAGTCGCGCTGTAAGCTACTGAGTAAGCAAAACGAGACGCGAGTTTCGGTTGTGACAGAGCGCTAGCAACGCTTGGGGTGGTTAGCCTAGGTGGTGTAGCGATTGAAATTGAAACAATGGAGTACATTGATACACTTGTTTCATTTACCAACACCAATCTATCATAGTATGTGTATGAAACCTTGCAGGGTTTTTGTATAAAGGCACCTCCTTAGGAAACTGGTTGCAAAACCTTCCAAAACATCACGTCTGTGAATCTAGAACACATTCAGTGAGATTTAGTGATAAAGCAAATATGTAGCCAAATATGTAGCCAATACATGCACAGTACAACTTGCACACTCAAGTCAGGATGCAAATGGAAAAAGGATATTAACAATAGCCAAAGGAATAACAATTTATTTTAATTAATGGATCAGTTATTGCAACATCTTACACTATACTATAATTGTCTGGGATTCATTGGTAGCAGGAAGCAACTAAAAAAACTAAAGCAATTAAAAAAATCTGTGTGACTAAGTTATTCTTAAGTCTTGCTCTTCGTTCTGCACCACATTGTTTCTATCCCTAATATGGGAGAACCAAAAACTGCTGTTTCTGCAACAATCAGCCACCAAACCACAGTGTGATCTTACCAGGTTGTTGAGGATAGGGATGGTCATGTCATCATTGATTCATAAAGGAGAGTAAGTCCTGGTCCCCTTTGTGCAGTACACTGAATTTTTCTGTTTGACAGTTAAAATATTCGGTCTTGAAGAATTACGCATTTCAAATGTTTAGAAATGCTACTTGAGGACACTGAGTGCTTGAAGTGTCAAATCATAGTCCACGCTGTATATTCAGATAAATGGAAATGCTTTACACCAAACAGAAGAAAGTAAATAGTCTTAGAAAATGTGTCAATATATTTATCCGAACAATTTAGAACAAGTACCGAACACAAATAAATCATGATGGAAATCACAAACGTGTGAGACTTAAATGATATTCTGAAACCTCTTAATTGGCCAAATGCCTGTAAGAATGTTTGACGCGCGTAAAAGAAAAAAACATTTTGAGTTAGTTTACTAACACTGAAACTACATTTACGACACAATGGTTTCAAATGCAGCTTGCCCTGGCTGATAATGATCGACACTATCACCCACATCTTAAACCCTTCTACCGAAAGCAGGTGCACTCTCTGCATTGGGAAGATACTCTGAAAGCAAAAGGTACCTGGTACTCACTGGTAGAGTGTTGTGCAAACAAAAGGTTGTGGGTTCAATTCCCAGAGAATGAACATACTGGCAACATATAAATACCCTGAACTGTACTGCACATTCATTTGGAGAAAAGCATCTGCGCAAATGAAGATTTTACTACAGTGCATGAGATTTAACATTAACTACTATAAACCAGGGTTCATTCCATGAATGAAAATCCATGAACTACATTTTAGTCCGCTTTCTAAGGTAGTACCATGTATTAAAACTAGGGATGCAACGCTCCTCCAATACTGCCATACTGTATCGGTCAGACGAGAACAATCCAAATCGATACTTTTCTGTGTTACTGTTAAGCCCCACAAAAGGCACTAAAACATTCTAAAGCACCATGAAGCTTTCATCCACTATATTCCAAGTGTTCTGAAGCCATTCAATAGTTTAATGTGAGGTACAGATGAATATTTGAATTCATGTAAATGCTTCCCTGATGCGACTGACTGTCAGTCATTCTCCATTCATCATTCAAATTGTGTGTGGCGTTGTTACGACAGTCAAAACGCAACATGACTTTTGCGTAAACATAAACGCCACTTTCAAGTCAAGTGGCGTGTTATCTATACGGATTTTGAGCTATCTGCGTGTATGTCTATGCCGTTTAATGTCTGAGTGATTCCACGTCTTAATTGTCGAGCGAAATGAAGCAAAATGTAGATCTACATGATTCAATGTTCCTATTGTTACACATGATCTGTAAAGTCGATGTGTTTTGCATTAAAGCAGTAGCACCTCAATGCAGTACATGAGATCCATGGGAAGAAGTTGGATCAAGATCCAAGGGGTGGATATGGGTAGGATTAGGACTGTGTTTAGGGATTAGGGGACGGAGTCAGGTAGGTTTAGGTGTATGAAAGGTGGGAGGTGCTGGATCCTGATCCGATACTTAAGTGCAATGAAAGATAATTAAAGGGATACTTCACCTCTGGAAAGATGAATGTGTATTTAAATTGGGTAATTTATGTAGAGATTTCTAGACTGAGAAAAGCCAGAAAATGCATTTTTGGCTTATGTGGATGAAAGACAGCAACTCCCAGAATGCACTTGTTTCGCTGCTGTAGGAGGCCATGCCTACCCAAAAAGTCTAGGCTACTAGCGAGTCTCCGTGCATGAGTCTGCCCGGAATTTCGAGATCGCCCAAAATGTCCTGGATTCGGCTTTTGCGTTCTACAGTCATCATTCATTATGTTTACTGTGGCAAGCAGTAGTATTTTTGTCATAGATTATGATTATATATATTTTTTAAATGTATTGTTTTTCTTTATAATGACGTTTTCTGTATTTAATAGATAGTGTGTATGTAACACACAAAAGAGTGAATATCAGTTCAACACACAGAGGTATAGAAATTACATTCATTTAAAAAAAACTGCACTGGTATTGGATAGGTACAGGTACACTCAGAATTGTTTGTATCAAATCAGGTCTGAAAAAAAGCATGGGGGGGGGGGCATAGTGCTATTAAACAAGGCTAAATATATGCACTGCGGGTTTGATATACATGCACTTTAATCATTTCCATGCATGTATAATGTGTGTCTTAGAGGGATTATTTTGTTGATTATTACCACAAATAAATATTCGATTACTCGATAAATCGTTGCAATAATCGACCAATTACTCTATTACCAATTACCCTTTGTTAAAATAGTTTTAATAAATTAAAGCTACTGTATACCGTATAGCCATCCTTAATCACCCAAAACTGCCAAATTGAATTGGTGGGTTAAATCTGCGTCTGTCAACAGACTGATTTGTTAATTGTTGTTTAATGATATTGTAATGATTTTTTATGAACGCTGTAAAAAAAATATTTCATACTGTTAATTCATGAAAGCTAATGATTTAACTAATTAACAAATGGTTTCTTATTGTGAAATGTTACTTTTGATGACTTATTTACATGCCAAGTTCAGAATCAGGACTATTTTACCTTGAGATACATTTTGTAAAACTATCTGTTATTTCTTCAGTTATCCGCAGGTACTGCCGAACTTAATTACCTATATCTTGAAAAATCAATATTCGTTGACCTCCAAACTGAACCAAAGATTTTTTTTTTTTTTTTTTTATTTTTTTTTTCATCTTTGTCATTAATTTCCTGCCCGGGTGATGTGGAAGTATGAATCAGGAAGGGTGAATACCCTTTAGCTGTAATATACTAAGAACATGAAGATGAATAATTTCTTATACATTGGCATGACTCAGTCTCACTCTTGATAGCTAGAATCCAAGTGGGCTTAACACGTTTTATCGGTTTTTGTCAGACACATGGGTTTGTTGTGTATGACGTCACCACAGTGCCATTTTTGAGGTAGCTACTGACTGAGAGCTTTGAAGACGAGAGTAGAGATAATATGTAAATAACTCGGAAAACTGCAGAAGCACAAGAAAACTGAGGAAATGCCGTGCCGCAATAAACTCGATAAATATGGCTGGTACCTTTATTTGGAGAAATTGTCATCCATTCAGAACATAGATCCATAGGCCTATGAGCTCAGCTGACTGCAGTAAATTGGAGTGCTGATCCCGTCCGTATCACCGCCGATACCAGCTCACTTTTTTCCTTATCAGTGCAAAAGAGACTCAAATTACTCTGTTGATTTTGATCTTACATAAAAGTGTTACACATCATTCAAAACTGGTAAATGTCTTCGTTTATTTGTGTGCACTCACATTAAAAACAAAATGTTTCGTTTTTCGTACAATAAAATATATAAACATGATGCGCGTTCTCTCGTCTCAATTTGAAGTTCATACTGAAACGTGACATAAACTGATCTTTAAGTCAGGAAATACTTGCCACACACACGTGAGAGTTGGAGTTAAGTCTCAATTTTTAAATGATGTAAATCATACTAAAAACAAATATTCTCTGTATATATTCTCTGTAATCCGTATGAAAGCAACGACATGTTCAGCTCTCCAGGCCGAGCTGATTAACGCTAATGCGGCCACGCCCACACGTGCATTATCACCATATTGCCTACTAAAATAACAACTTACCAGGAATTCATGACCAGTACCATCTCCAAGCTAACTACACAATTATTTTATTTATTTATTTATTTATTTTGTGGCAAGCTAAAGTTAACTGTTAACTTATTCTTATTAACTCAATGGGGATGCTTATAGTACTAGTTAGCAGTAAACTTGTTGACAACTCAACTTAGATAGCGGTCTTAATATTTCAGTTGGTGTGCAATGAATCTAAAATATATTAAAGTTTTATTTTTATCATTACATTATGGAAAATAATGAACTTTATCACTATTTGCTAATTTTTTGGACCTGTAGCCTACTTGCCAGTAACGTAGGCCTACCGTATTGTACAACTGGTTAATTACATGCAAAAAGGTCTCTTGAAGGACATTTTTACTCACCCTCAGGTTGTCCCAAATTATTGTTAATTATTTTTTTTCTTTCTGCTGAACACAAACAATATTTTGAAGTAGTTCATATAGTTGATGGGGCCCCATTGACTTGCATTGTATTTCACCCCCATTCTATGGACGTCAATGGGGCCATGCATCAACTGCTCAAATTCATACATGTTTGAAACAACTTCAGGGTGATTAATTGATAAGAAAATTTACATTTTTGGGTGAACCATCCCTTTAAGGGAACCAGACTTACTGGGATTTTTAAATGGCCTAAGATGGCCTTTTCATGTCTTTTTTTAAATGTAGCATTTGCATTTAAAAAAAGAAAGTCATCTTAGGCCATACAGAAATCTCGGTAAGGCTGGAAAGGTTAACAGAGGATGAGAAAATGTGAAATCAGTTATTAAGATTATCTGCCATTTATTCAGTGGTTTGGGGGAGATGAGAATGACTGATTTGCATGATCAATGTCATAAAGTGAATGGGAGGCTTTAAGTTAGTATGAGAATATAAAAAAACAAAGACTTGCGAAAATACAGATCAAAAACTGTTCATACTAGGATTGATGGTATTAACATAAATCTACATCTTTAAATGAGACACAGGCAGTTGGGTTTTTTGGTGTTTTAATCCAAAGTTGAAGCACACCAAGACATACGTACAGCAGTCAGATACTAGAAACAAGACAAATATCTGCATTTCCCTGTTAGTATAAAATTCTAATCTGTTTTTCCAACTTATGATACTGTAGTCTTTGCTTTAAGAAGTTAATGCATGAGGGAATCAATTTTCCACACTGAATAAAAAGATTCAATATCTGCAAGAGGGGCGCTGAAATCAGTTGAGAGATATCTGCTGTTTGAGAGTATACTCTGCATATTCAACATTGTGACCAGTAAATCATGTCCTTAAAAAAAGAGGATCAATCACATGACAAATATTAGGTATACAGTTGTTTTTTTCTTTTTTTTTAAAAAAGACTATATAAGAAAAATAAAACAAGCCACAACCTTTCAAAGTACATCAATCATTGCATTTAAAATCAATCCGTTGTATGTGCAAGATTCCCTTAAACATTTCCAGAACATGAGGCCTTAAGTCACAGGGGGCATTTCTTTCTGGTACCTAAAAGCTCCTCACATTCAAATACTTACTGCATGGTAGGCTTGGAAAGCACACAAAACACAAACAAAATCGCACTGGCATAACAAAGAGTACAGTTGACGGTTATGTTCATTCTACAGCCAAAAGAACAACCATCTTAATCACTCTCACAAAGATCCCGTTTCATAATTCATTCATTATACATTTAAAAAAATACAAACGGGCTTTGTGGTTCAGGGTGGTTGTTGATAAAACAGTATATGTCTACTGATTATTTTAGTAGGTATTTGTGAAATTAAATGCCAGAATATAGGTTAACGTTTTTTACAAATCTCTGGTAACAAATATGCATAGGACTGATTCAAGGCAAATCAAAGCAGTGTGCACTTAACGTATTTCCAAGCATGAATTTAAGCAAAGGCTGAAAAAATGTGCCAGACTGGCTTTCCATGGTCAGCTTGATCAATGTGAAAGTGGAGCAATGTGATATTTTTCCTCTCAATCTGATAACCAACATAAGGCTAATTGGATCTAAAGCTCAAAAAAGATCTTGTATTTTACTAGAGAGGACGGACCCTGAACAATACTGACAGACAACTTCACAGTAAAGAACAGAGTGCGTTTACATTCAAAGAGTCATTTCAGAACACATTTTCATCTGGACACTGATAGTGTCTCTTGGAACTAGACTTACTGTAAAAGAGCATTCGAGATCAGAAATGAATGACAAACATAATGAAGAACAAACAGGAAAGCTAGCGCTTATGCATAAGCTCCTCAGAACATGAGCAGCACAAACGAAACTGATTAATCATGCTATCACAGGGCAACTTATTTTACAAGAGGTCCCATAACTCACAATGGAACATCATTAAAACAAACAGTGGTAAATGTGTGTATGAACTCATGAACTCATGTACCAATCGCTTTTGATTAAAAAAAATAAAATGAACAGAAAAAGGAAAAATAAAATGCAAATGAAAGGCAACTAAATTAGCATTCTGATTACCCCACTAAACACCATGTGAAAAACAGAACTCATGAACACTGTAAGGAGCAAATTAGTGGATGTCGGCTGCTTCACAACTCTAATATGTATAATCTTGTTTCATAATTGTACAGCCCCTCTCTTTTGGTAGCAAAGGGGTGTAATAGTTACAGATGAGTGATTAAAAAGAAATACATATAAAAAAAAACTCATTTTAACGGAGTTATTGCTTCCTTAAATCAAACTTTTCAACTAGCATAAGAGTGTAAAATGTGTGTGTGCATGTGCGACAGAGAGAACGTGTCCTTAGCAAGCAGGCGTCTCATTTTCAGGAGCCATGTTATTAGCTTTCTTTCTCCTCTTCATCAGCAGCGGATTGGACGAGTCTTCAATCCTCTTGATTTTAATTTGCTCATAGTCGACTCTCATTGTTGCCAAGGCACTGGTCATTTCCTCCTGTGTAACACAGACATATTACCATTAATTAGAATGAAGATATGGATCTGAAGTGCAGTGATTGCAAAAATGTTCTTTTTTTCTCACCTTGACATCCTCCCATGTGTCTTTTTCTTCTTTCAGAACACGGCTGGTGTGTAAGGGCGTCTGTGGTACCTCCATTGACTGCTATAGCCACGCAAAGCACCATATAACATAGTAAGCCAAATGTAATGTCCAAAGGAAATCCATTTGTCTAATAAAAAGAATGTTCTAATATTCACTCACATTGATCCAGGGGTGGTTCATGAACTCAGTGATGGTCATCCTCTGTGTTGGCTCAGTTTTCAGTAATGTTCTGATGAGCTGTTTAGCTAAAATAGGAAGACTGAGTCACTCAAATCTATAATCATTCTTAGAAATGTGCAACGCAAATGACTTGAAGATAAAAGGATTCTAGGAACGGTTTCTCAATTCACTTTCACAAAACAGGAACTTGACAAGATACCTTCCTCTGAGACTTCCGACCACTCAGGATTTGGAAACTCGTACTGTCCCATACGGATTCGTTTCTTCATACCAGGGGATATAGCCAATCCATGGTTGGAATAGAAAGGTGGGTAACCACAGAGCCTGGAAATTGAATAAAGTTACAATTGCACTATCGCAAGGTCAGGAGTCACAAAAGTAGGGCTGTAGTCAACCAAAGAAATCCTTAGTCGACCAAAGTCTTGTCCTGCGCAACGATTAGTCGACTTAAAAAAAAAAACGTGATGTTTTGATTAAACATTTTTTAAACAATTGTCATTGAGCATTTATAAAACAACAATGAAAAAACATCACAAATAAATAAAACTATAATAATAATACAATT
>JAOTRC010000017.1:12274890-12302343 GCA_027497675.1 Cyprinella lutrensis | reverse complement strand
GGAATCAATGCCACATAGAATTAAGGCAGTTCTGAAGGCGAAAGGGGTTCAAACACAGTATTAGTATGGTGTTCCTATTTTAAAAAAAATCATACCTTTACTTTTTGAAACATTTGAATGGGAAATAATAATAATAATAATAATAATAATAATAAACTGTGCCAGTCAGATTTGAACAAAATCTTAACCCCAAAGTATATTCAAAACCCAAGACCGTTTCACTCCGCGCTCTGAGAACTCAGACGTAGGACTTCAAATAAAGGCTGGATTTTGATCAGGTCTTACGACTAATAAGTCCAGCCTTATTAGACTTTCTTTCAACTTGACACTTGTGCAGTTGGAGAGCAAGTGACTTTCCCGTGCGTAGGATTCAGCTTTGAAGAAAGAGCTGCACATCAATATTGCATGCATGATTGAGGAAATAAATGAGTAGATCAATGATGATCCAGTCACTCGATCATTAAGATATTCACATAACGTTTTAGAAAGTTTATAGACAGATCCAGTTCTTTGTCCCCACATTAACCTTCGACTTCCTTTTAACCCTAGCAGTTTATTTCAGTTTTTAACTCGGGCTGTGGGCACAGAGATAGAAGAGTAAACCATTCCACAACCTATTAATATTACGCATAACAACACGGCTGGACTGCGGGAATACTCCATTAGAAATGATATTAATAGTTTTAGTTTAATACTGTGTGAAGCAGCAGGACGCAATGTTTTATGTGACGAATAGTTTGTTCCCACCAGCTTAGTTTAGTTTAAAGGCTTAGAAATCTTTATCAAACAATGTTTATCAAACAAGACATGGTGAAAAAGTTAGCAGTGATAGTTGTGCTATGGTACGGTGGCTGAGAGAGCTCAACGCGCTACAACTAAAGAAAACACATGCAAATAGAAAAACACCCTCAAATGAATAAAAACATCAGTTTCACAACACATGTGCTCCAAATACTCACAACACAACCAAACACACTGAAAACGTTCACAACCAAGCTCTCTCGTATGCAAGATTTTAGCAATAATCTAATATCATTTCTGTATGAAAGTCTGATTTAGTCACTGACATTCCCAGCAGGTGGAAAAAAAGAGTGTAACGTGTATTCAGCCATGAGGGAAGGTTGCGGCTGACAGTGAACAGAAGAAGAGGAACACTTTTCGGTGTGTCTGAGTCAGATGCAGAGAGCCCTGACACCCAGCTGAGACTTGATGATGGGTTTCAGCCAACACACTGAATGCACCTATGGACAGATGCTATACTAAAAGGATTTCTATTGCGACTCTGCCAAAAGTTTGAGGCGGCCAACAGGATGTCTTTATTTAGGATCTTTGCCTGGGGAATCCATGAGCTCAGACAAGCCGCAAAGCCACAACACAGCTGCGACAAACCTTTGATTCCTTCAGCACTGTGTGTGTGTATAAGAGAGAGAGAGAGAGCACGTCTCTCGCCGCTAGTTTTTAACCTCATTTCAATTCCACGAGCCTCGCTTATTGTTGGATTTTATGACATATCTGATGGAGGCAGAAGCTACAAAAGCATTGTCAAATGTTAAAATGACTTGAACTTAATGTGCTCACTGCTAACAATGCACTGCTAGCATACAAACATTTATGATACAAAACAAAAAAGTGAAATAATGCTTTGTTTTAAAATAAATTGATTCTTTTTTTCAGTGGAATATGGAAGCTTGTTTCCGCCACAGAATGAAAAATAAAAGTTAATTGCGACTTTTTATCTCACAATTCTGACTTTATTTCACATAATTGCGAGATATAGAGTCAGAATTGCGAGATATACAGTCAGTTTAGTGATATAAAGTCACAATTGCGTGTTATAAAGTCAGAATTGCGAGATATAAAGTCAGAATTGCGAGATATAAAGTAGGAATTGAGATATAAGTCGCAATTGTGTGTTTAAAAAGTCAGAAATGCATGATATAAAGTCAGAATTGTGAGATATAAACTGTTCTGAGGGGAAAAAAGTTAGTCTTTTTTCCCCCTTAGAATTGGCCTGATAAGTCGCGATTGCGAGTTTATATCTCACAATTCTGAGAAAAGATGTCAGAATTTCGACATATAAACTCGCAATTATGTGTTATAAAGTCAGAATTGCTAGATGTAAACTCACAATTGTGAGATAAAAAGTCGCAATTCTGTCTTTTTTTGTCAGGATTGCGACTTTATATCACGCAAATCTGACTTTATATCTCGCGACGAGCAATTGCGACGCTATTTCTCACAATTCTGACTTCATATCTCGCAATTATGAGAAAAAGATGCAATTTTTTATTTTTCATTTTTTATTCAGTGGCAGAAACAAGCTTCCATAGTAGAATGTATTGATAAATTGATCAAAACTGATGTTGTTTATTTATTTATTTATTAATAAATGCTGTTGTTTTGAACTTCCTAACCATTTTTTTTTTTACAAAAAAAATGTAATTTATTTTTTAAAAAAAACTATTTTTTTTTTTACAAAAAAAAAAAAATAGGCAGAACGCATGTTTTCAACATTGGAAATAATAGGAAATGTTTCTTGAGCAGCAAATCATCATAGAATGAATTCTGAAGGATCAAGTGACTGAAGACTGGAGTAATGATGCTAAAAATTCAGCTTTATATCACAGGAATAAATTACATTTTAGAATACATTACAAAAAAATGGGTATTTTATATTATAATTATATTTCACAATATTCCAGATTTCTGTACGTTTGATCAAATAAATGCAGCCTTGGTGAGCGTAAGAGACTTCAAACCATTACAAAAATCTTATACAGATGCCAAACTTTTGAACGGTTGAGTATTGTATCTCGGATTATCATTATTAGCCATTCACTAAAAAAAGTAAAACAAAGTATGACAGGCTCTTAGAAAACTTTTAATTGATGACTTGAGCCTAATAATTATCTGTGGAACACAACCACAACCAATGATCTCTCGCCGTCATCGCCTGCTCGTCAAATTAAAATGGCCGACGTCTGCTTTTGTCTTGCTTTATTGTTCTAAGACGCTGTAGCTTTAAATTACAGTCACGCTCGTCTTGAATAAGAGTGCGATATTTACTGCTGGAACAAGTGACGGATCAGTGGAGATGTACACCAGCCCTCCGCTGAGAACATAATGTCTCGCGGTTTGCTAGAAACACAGAGTCAAGGTCAGGGTAACAGCAACCCCGTCCACCTCACCCACATGACAGATCAGACCAAGACCATAAAGGTTGAAAAACACAAAAATGCATGAAAATTACCAACCTGTGCAACTGGGACAAGCAATATTATTCAGGCTCACCTTGGCATATTTTTTTCTCCACACTACTGATTTGTCTCTCATGATTTGAACATATGCTCATGAATTAATGATGCTTTCCTTAGCTTTGCTATTACTCATTGAGTGAGTATTAGTAGTTGATCCCTAACAAACCCTAAAATCTAAGTATTTAAAGGAGTAGTTCACTTTTAAAAAAGTAGTTCGCTTTTTTTGCTGATAATTTACTTTCTTCAGTTGAAAAGAAATTAAGGTTTTTGATGAAAACATTTCAGGATTTTCTCCATATAATTGACTTCAATGGAAACCAAACGGTTCAAGGTCCAAAAGACAGTTTCAGTGCAAACTGCAAACTTTTCAAAGGGCTGTTCAAACTGTTCAAACAATTCCAGACGATTAATAAGGGTCTTAGCAAGCGAAATGATCGCTCCTATAAAAAAAGTTTAAGTTTTATAAGCTCAAACGCTTGCCTTGCTCTGTTCTGTGAAGCTCGTTTAATGACTCTCCTGTTCGAACTCGTTTATCAAAATGAACGAATCTTTTTTCGTGTCATTTGATTCATTCAACGAACGAAATGAACGAGTTGACTCTAAAAAAGATTTGTTCATTTCGATGAATGAGTTCGAATAGGAGAGTCACGAACGCGGATCACAGAACAGAACAAAACTATGTTCACGAGGTCTTGGAAACGACCTGCGGTGACTGAACTCGCCATTTTTCGTAATTAACAATATTTTGCAGGACTTCAAAGTCAACCAAAGAGTCAAATATGAAGTAAATTGTGTCATAATGAAATCTAACTACTATAAGACACCCTGCGCGATACCTTCACGTCGTTGAAATCATGATGTCCCGTTGTACAGTTTCATGTTACGCTCCCAACAATGACTGTACGGAATCTTGTGACGCGTAACATAGTTCCCTACCCAACACAGCCTGAAGCAAATCACCATTTATGAGCATTTCATAGGCCAATAAAATAAACCAATCAAAGCTAAAAAACGAAGATAAGACCTTCCCTAGTAAATCAAAAGTTCATTGGTCTAATCTGTTAAGGATCGCACTGACGTTTTACGTGCCTGGAAGCGAGTTTTCATGTACGGATTGTGATGAGGAACTGCAAACTGTTTCTATTCGACTGCCCCGAGCAGGATTCAAACCCTGGCCTCGGGTGTGGGAGGCAGGCGCTCTAACAAGCAGCCTAAAGACCACAGTCTCTAGTGACAGTCGCCTCTTGAGGCCATAAGAGTGAGGTTCACCTGCACTGCTCTTACTAGCCGGCATGTGTTACTCATAAAACAACGCATTCTCATCCTAGGGCGTCATCTAACTGACACTTTTGACCATGCGTCTAAATCCGACTCACATGGCAACCTTTAGCGTCAGTTAGATGACGTGGGTAGGTTTAGGTCTGGGGTAGGGTTAGGGTTAAAGCACTAGGGGGCGCATCTCATGTGCGTCGGATGTTGACGCGTGGTCAAAAAGCGTCCGTTAGATGTCGCCTTGGGGTGAGAATGGGCTGCATAGAAATGTCCTGACTTAAAAGATGTGAATGATGATATAACTTTTTTTTAACGATTGGACACAAATGTCTTTTTTTACAGACCAAAAGAAAAAAAAAATTACATGACAAAAAGAATCACAACCATATACACTTAAAAATGACAGTGAATTGATTTACAATGTTCCCCCCCAAAAAATCTGTTTCCAATAAATTCTGTTCTTTTGAACTTTCTATTAATCAAACAATCCTGAAAATGAATCAATGGTTTCTAGGAAAATACTGTTTTCAACATTAATAATAATAAGAAAAGTTTCTTGAGCAGCAAGAACCAATTAAAGCAAAGTGTCATCATGCATCGCATAGAATGTGAATAAAAGCAAACTATAATTCTTCAAAGTAATTCCTTTGCAAAAAACGCAGTTAGGCGCACACCGCAGGTGCCCGTTTATCTCTGTTTAGAGATTCCCAAGAGTCTCTGTAATGCCTGATGCTCAAAAAGACAATGATGAACCTGCTTATTGGGCTTAAACACCTGTATAAACCAAGCTAAAGCTCAATAAGAAATGCAGGGCTGCATCACACACAGGATGAGGAGAAGACTAGCATTCCAGCTGACTGTGAGGGGCACGGAGCCAGAAGATGGGGAAGCGGATAGGGAGGGTGAAAGCGAGCCTGAAAGACTCGTAGAGAGAGAGAGAAGAGGAGGAGGGGGGTATTGGCAGCCTTGTCCTACAGAGCGAGGCCCGCGGGCATTTGTTTTCTGAGAGGAATTACAAGTGGAAGAGAAACAAACCCTACAGCCACTGAAAAGAAAATCCTCTCAGCTTTTTTTGTGCCTTTCTGCCATTCTTTAAAAAAGTGGGGAGTCTGTGGATTACAACAGGCTTTATTGGTTTACTTCGTATTGAGAATCGGGAAATTGAGGATGTCATTCCCTCTTAAGAGCTGGGGACAATAAGAGGATGCTGAAAACGAAGTCAACCATTTGCTTTGGCGGAGAGTCTGAGCTCGGCGTGAGCTCAATTGAATAGAGAAAGAGGTTTTCTCACTGTTTTGCACACATGGGTCAAGGGCCAAAACGGCACCACAGTCAAATACTGATGAAAAGATAAACAGATCATCTAAAGAAGATGCAGCAAACAGTTCAAGCTGAATCTTCTTGTTTTTCATGAAAGAAAAGAAGCAAAGAAACGCACTTTAAAAGTCTATGAGGCAAGAAACATTAAAAAGCACTTTGTTTCTGAAGAGGTGGCCACAAGTTGTTTTTTTATATTATAAGAAATGAATACTTTCATTCAGAAAGGATCATCAAATCATTTAGAATGTTTCAAAAGATTTCCATTCCAAATAAATACTGTTTTTTGAAACTTTCATCCAAGAATCCTGAGAAAGATGTATCACGGTTTCCACACAAATATGAAGCAGCACAACTATTTTCAACATTGATAATAATCAGAAATGCTTCTAATCAGCATATTAGAATGATTTCTTAAGTGTCATGTGACACTGAAGACTGGAGTAATGAATAATATTCAAATATACATTTAAACAATACTGTATTTAACGCTTCCTTTTACAGTACAGTACTTACAGTGTACTTACCTAGAAAGTACTGGCTTATATAAGGTAAGTACATGGAACAGGGGGGTAGGTTCAGGGTTAGTACTAGTTATTACCCAGTATTTGTAGTTACTAAAATAAGTACATAGTATTTACATGGGTAAAGGGACTGTAAAAGGAAGCGTTACTTTATATATTAACAATTATCAGTTATACTGATATACTGATACTTTATGAGTGCCTTCATTATCACAGAGCCCAGACCAACATTTCTGTTCTTGTCCTCAGCTGTCAACAGCCCTGACCTGAGCCTGAGCATCCAGTTGCGCTTTATTTTACAGCACGTGTACTTGCAGAGTACTACCAAAGAAAGTATGGGAAATATAGGTAATAAGTTTAGGTTTAGGTTAGTTATTACCCACTTATTGTGATTACTAATAAGTAAACCGGATGTACATGGGGAACAGGATTGTAAAAAAAGTGATACCAAGCATCTTTTTAAAAGTTCAAACCTGCTGATCCCTGTACAGCCAATGGTAAAAAAGCTGAGATCTGTATTATTAATCATATTATTCAGAAGAACAAGCGTATTTGTGAACCATAGGGAGGATAACTCTTCCCTGGAGGGAATGGCAGGACTGAAAGTCACCTGTAATCTTGTCCAGGATGGTTTTTTATGCATTGCAGACTCCCAACTGAAACCTGACACTCGCTACAAATAACTTGTTTACCTAGCAACAGTGATGCTAAGCAACAAGCTGCTTCCTGTGAAATGAGACAATGTCCATGCACAATATGTTCTGCTCTGGGGTCAGGTTGATCTGTACTGGATACAAAATAATTTAAAGAGGTGCAATAGTAATGTAAAAATAATAATAGAATAGAATAGAATAAAAAAAATAAAATGAAATAAAATGGATAAATGTTGCCTTACATAAATTGTTACAGTCAGATCACCGCACTAAAATTTGTTGTGGTGAAATACAGCATAATTTAACAAGTATGGTTTACAAGCCAGCTATAAAACTTGGGCATGACTCCACGGCAAAAAAACAAAGTACACTTTAAAAACAATTTTCACTCAGAAATTCACTCTGCAAGTACCATTGAATTAAGCAAGATTTTTAAGTGTAAGCTTTAAATGTTGAGATTTTACAACATTTATTTTATTTATTTTTATTTTATTTATTTATTTTTTTGCGACATCTGGAATTCATTTTCTATTTGAAAACCAAGATTATTGCCCTTATTGTGATGTGGGTTACACTTTATTTTAAGGCATATTTGTTGTGTAATATGTCCTGGCTCTTCCAAGCTTTATAACGGGAGTGAATGGGTATATTTTTTAAGTCCATCAAAGTGCGTCCATCCATGATAAAAGTGCTCCACACTTTTTGTTAATAGAGGCCTTCTGAAGTAAAGTGATGCGTTCCACATTTAATGTGTTCCAAAAATATCCACATGTAAAACTTAATCGATGTTGAGCTTCTGGCAGGCGGCCATACGCAAGTTGACTTATGCCAAAAGAGTAACACTTGAAGATGTAGGAGTATATAGCGTAAGCTTTGACGATTCTCGCGGTTTAAACAAAGAGCTGGGCAACCACGTTCGTGGGGTAATTTTCATTTTTTGGTGAACTAACCCTTTAAAGCTGATGTCCTTAACTATTTTTGTGTTCAAAAATTATATAATAAACTAGTACATCATGAATCCATTTTCCAAACCGTGTTTTTTTCTAATCCTGAATCACTATAATAAGTGTTTATATTCTGACTATTTTTGACTGGTTCAGGTCGTACCACAAAGTATCCCAATACTTGCCAAAAGTTATGAACTGCATCTTTAATGTATAGGGTTAGGCTTTGGTTTAGGGTTAGTTGCACGTAATTATGCATAATTTATAGTAACTGCATATGTAACATATCAAGAAACAAGGACATGGTAAAAAGAAAGAAAGAAAGTGTTACCATGTTTTTGTATGTTGAGGTCTGTTTCGCACAGTTGGATCCTAAACCGACATCGACTCGGTTTCTGCATATTACTGGCCTGATTTTTTAAAAAAAGCTGTAAAAGTTCAGTTTGTTTTCAGGAAAACACCATCACACAATCAATCTGCAAGCAAACAGACAACTTTAGACTCATGAATATCACTGATATGAATATCCAACATTATGCACTCCATTAAAAGTACTTTGCAACAAAGGAGAGTTTTATGGAATCATGTTTGCGTGAAGGCCCAGCATAAATCGCACAAGACTCGTATACCCCAATTACAACTTTATGGAGCACACTCTGAAGAGCCCAGGGGGAAAGTAGGCCACTCACGTGATGCTCACAGCAATTGCTTTAGAACAAAACCTTTTCTGAGAGAACAGGGGCTGCAATCCAAAAGCTCCTTCTCTTTTGTAAACAGCAGTACATATTGCAGTCACTAAGTGCATTAAAAAGTCAGACTTAACTCATTCCCAGTGCTGGTGTCAATACTCCCTTTTCCATATACTGTAGGTCTGGTGTCCAGCACCATTTTTCTCCCTATTTGTTCTTATTTGGTTTGCTGTTCTTCCCCTACATAACATAGACAAAATTTAATAATGGTAACATTATTAAAAACACATCACATAGGAATATCTGGGGTCAGACTTTTGCCATGACGCCCTGTGAGTATGGAGTCAGTCGGTGTTGATGCGTCTTGCCTAGCTATTTAAAGATCAACATTATGATGGCTGGATAAAGACGGCTGCTTGAGAGAGTTGCATCACATAGTGATGTTGGTTTCGTGACCTCTTTAAGAACTGTGCCAGGCAACACCATCAGAGAACAAAAAAGAACAGAAAAGGAGGGAGGAAATTACTTCTGGGAGCCAGGAAGAGAGAAAAGTAAGAGCAGATGCTGTGAGTTTTTTTTTATGAGGGTCTCCATAGCCTGCTGAAAAATCCAGCATGAATTCCAGGTTAGTCCATGCTGGTTAAAGCTGTTGAGTTCTCAAGGCTGGTGACCAGTAACCCATGCTGGTACCATGTATCCAAAACACACCTCATGCTGATGACCAGCAGTGCTCTATTTGTCAGCTAAGAAAAAAGATATTTTTCTTCTCCGAAATAAGCTGTTAAAATGGGGCGTGAAAGGCAGATGCTCCTCAGACGGACGCTCTCAAAGAGGAACATGCTCTCATTTTCCAGCTCTTCGGGCAGACTGTGGGGTCATGCGCTATTTCAGTGCTGTCTGAGGCCTGCTGAGTTGCTGCTGAGCCATAAACAAATCAGCAAAAACATATGACAGACAGACTGAGTCAGAGCACAAGAGATATAAGAGACAAGACAAACAAAGGTAAGACAGATGAATGAGGAAGTTCATCCGGAAAATAACAACTGATAAGATTAAAGAATTGTTGATTGAAATAAAGGTGAAATAAAATATAAAAATCATCTTCAGAGTCATCTTAAAAATGAAAGAACTAACCAAACCAAAGCTGAAAACAATAAAGCTAAATATATGTTATCAAAAGTATTAAAAACAATTAAATTAACAACATTAAAGAACTTTAAACTTTAGCTATGGAAGGTTGTTTAGCTAGAATTAAAGTTGCACAACAGGCCTGGGAAGTTCTGGCCGACAGCAACTCGTCTGGTCAAAATGATTCAGGATTGACAGAATGACGACACTTATTTTGGTACATTACAATTTTTTGTATGGAGACTGACAAGTCAAGGGTTGATATAACACAGTTATTATATAGTTTTGCTCAGTGCATTTTGTTTGTGATTTACACTATTAATTAGTCAAAAGTTTTACAAATTAGGTGATGCTAAAATGTATTTCCTTTTCATTGAAATAATTATTAAAATAATAATAATAATAATAATGTATTTCGACTAACTTTCTTTAGATTGCTCGGGTGAATCATTTGACTTGTTGCTGGGGTAATATAAGTAGGCCACACAACCATAAGTATAGCTAGCTTTTCCACGTCTGTGTGTCAGTCATTGGCCCGTCCTGAACCAAGAGCAGTGCTGCTGTTACTGAGGCTCTGGCTGCTGCGCTGGAATGTGGAATGTTCGGGTTGTGGGACAAATGTTCCTAAAATGCAGCCCCACCTTTCAAAAGTGTTTGCCACCACAGTTGTGGGGACCTCTGTGCGGCTTGTGTGGACACGTGTTGGACTGCAATTCCACAAGTGCTTTTGTGAGGGGGATTTCACTTTAATAAAGTATCATCCCAACCCAATAGCGAAACTCGGACTTCTCGAAACATTATCAGAATGGAAACAAAGACATGCAATATGCAGATTCACTTTTTTTTTTTTGGTCAGGTAGCACATACCGCAGATGAATGATGTTTAGCGAGCTTGTCAATCCATTCACTGAAGAGTTGCTGTAAGCCAGAACTTCCCAGGCCTGTTGTACAGCCTTAATTCTCGATAAACAACCTTCTTCCATAAAGGCCAGTTTTACCAGCTAATGTAGACCTGTGTGGTCGACTCTCACAACAACTGTCACAAAGAGCTTTTTTATGAGAAAGTAGTCAGCAACAACAGCGTGTGAAAACTTTATGATGCATCAGTGACTCATTTTGCATTGACGCATTTCATTCAACTAAGTTGAAAGACGTCAATATGACTGCTACTCAGATCCAGGTGGGCATACAGTAAGATCTGTTTGTTTTCATCGCTGATGCAATCGTTCCATCAGCCCCTTTCATTAGATCACCTCAAGCTAACAAGCGTATGAAATGCTCTGAACTAACTGATGGAGGGCTTCAAAATCTAGCAAGCATAAGCAAGATAAAATTTGAGGGGGGAACCTCTTTTAATGCCTTTATAAGAATAAAATGAAGTCAACGGGTGCATTCTTGTGTGTCTAGACCAAGAATGGGATATTGAAACCAAAGCACACCAAAGCCAATAACATTCTCAAAAAATGGTGCATTCACTTAAAACTAAAGAGGCATGCAAAAGCATGAAGCGCGTGACTACAAAATGAATAAACAAAAAGGACAGTTTTCTTGAGGTTTTCATTTGTTGAACTACCTTAAGTTGCAGCATCATAACAGCTGTTTTGATTCTTTCATTTTGTGTTGGATGGTTTCATAAAATAATGTTAAAACTCTGTATAACATCTCTGGAGTGTCTCTTCCTGAGAAAAGCCGCAGAAATGTATCTGCGTGAAAATAAGAGTGTTTCCATGAATCAGATATTTTGGAATACATGCAAAAGAACCACTTTTCCACATCCTAGAGCTTGCTATGCAGGCCAGAATTTGAAGGAATCATGTAGGCTATTCCAGAAGGAATACTGTAAAAAGTGATCACTTGGCTTACTTTAAAAAAGTGTAGAAACTTTAAAATTAATGTTGCTTTAAAATTATTAAGTAAATAAACAGCATTCATAATTGGAAAAAAAAAAAACTAAAAAAAGTTATGTAAGCTTGACAATTCCACGTAACTTACTTTTTTTTTAATTACAGATATTTGCATTCATTTTAAATGTATAGTTCAACCAAAAATGAAAATTCTGTCAGTATTTACTCACCCTCATGTTGTTCCAACCCCGTAAGACCATTGTTCATCTTCAGAACATGAATTAAGATATTTTTGATGAAATCTGAGAGCTGGATCACTCCTCTATACTAGTCCATAGGCTTCTTGAGGAATAGAAACTTGCCGGCCTCGAAAAGTTATTAAAGACATCGTTAAAATAGTCCGTTAAAAAAACTGATCACTTTTTAGAGAGTGAACCAAAATCTAAAGTAGAAACACATATATCATTTCTGGAGAAAGCAGAAGGTATATGACGAACTCCGCAGAAAAGAACAAAAACAAAATGGTGAAATGTGTGAGAGAAATTTTAATAATAAATACTCTTAGAATTCTTTCACTACTGACAAAAAATGGCTATAGCTAGAGTTTAAAAATATAACAGCCTAAAAATGTTACCGATTCCATTGACTTCCATTCACACACAAGAATACGTAAGACAAAGCACACTGTGTTGTGCATGTGACCAATAGAAATATGATGCGTCACAGTCTGACCTCTTAGATTAATTAAAAGAACTTAAACTTTAAAGCTTCAGAGTAGATTGTAATTTCACATTTTATAATTATCATTATTTGATGAATGTTGAATTTATGTTTTAAAAAAATGTTTTATGTCTTTCTCAGTTCAACATTACCTTGAACAATTATACTTATTTCTCTCAGAAAAAGCACAGCTCAGGTTCAGTGTCTTTTGAAAGTTTAAATATACTTCCTCATCATACACCTTTGTAACATTAATGAAAGCTCACACACTCGTCACTGTGGCTGGCCTACAAACCCCTGTGAAGGCTCCATATGGCCAAAGTACTAAGTCTTCGTAAAACCCTTAGTCTGGAAGGCTGTTCCTGACACAAAGGGAGAAGGGAGGGAGGATGCGACTACTTGGACCATTAGCACTGTGCCTGGCCACCGATCCATATGTCCATATGGGTCAGATGTTCAGTGTGTTGGATCCTTAATGAGATTGACTTAATCTGCTCTCCTCTAGCAGGATAGGTTTGTGAGGCTAAATCAACCATGTCATTCTAAAATCTCAGTGAGATTGATGAGATACGAATGGTTACCTTGATGCACTGTTGTTCTGAGCCAGTTTGGACATGTTGAAGACTGGTGAAGAGGTGGTCATGACTTGTCCCAGACAGTCACACACCTGCTCTGATTCACACCTGCTCTGATTAATCCCATATGCATGTTGCGTGTCTACAAAAAGTACAAAATTTCAAAGGGTAGTATCATCTCAAATATATACAACAAAAAGCATTCAGTTCTCCAGCAGATAAATGATACATACCATGTGTTGTTGTTAGCTTTAGCATATTAGCTTAGGGTAGGGAAAACTGTCTAAAGCTGAAACAACATCCAGGCAACATCTCTTTGAATTTTTCAGTGTGAACACATTTCTCACACTCATTTCCCTACAAAATGGCAGATGTAAAATGGGACATATCTGTACACTATGCCTACCCTGAAAACATTTGCATTGGTAACCTAAAGAAAAATAAAACATGCAATATTAGAACAAATTTCACTGTGAATGCAGGCTAGCTTCAGCTGCTAAACTGAACATAGCATAAGCTGAAATGAAAAGTTCTCTAGTTCGTTTCAAAAGATAAAAAACAAAAGATATTTCTGCTTTTGTGGGTTAAGCATGTTTTAAAACCCGTTCAGGAAAATGTAAATTGAAAGATAAAGGTACATCTAATTAACTTATACCTATGTCATAAATTCCTTATGTTAAAGGAGTAGCTCACTTAAAAAAAAAAAAAAAAACTTTTAAACTTTTAAGATATCCAAGTCATTCTTTCTTCAGTCGAAAAGAAATTAAGGTTTTTGATGAAAACGTTCCAGGATCGTCTGGTGTCATTTAAAGCTGCACTGAAACTGTCATTTGGACCTTGAACCGTTTGGTGCCCATTAAAGTGCATTAGCTATGTGGAGAAAAAACCTGGAATGTTTTCATCAAAAACCTTAATTTTTTTTTTTTTGACTGAAGAAAGAATGAAATGGATATCTTGGATGACATGTGGGTGAGTAAATTATCAGCAAAAAGTGAAGTAAATCCTTTAAGTGTTTATTCTAATTCTCTTTAAGAGAATTATATTGAATATTTTTGGTCTTGACACTTACATTGGCTGCGAATATTTGGATATTTTTGCCAAATGTACCAAGATCATCAGAATCACCAACTTCACAATTGATATCATGACTTATTCGGATGTTGGCACATAAAAAGGATAAACTACGTTTTCATTTTGTTTCCACACAGGACACATCCACCTCAAACATGTAAATATTGCGGCAAATTTATGACCTCATCATATGCAAATACACCAACTGACCGGTTCGCCCTCTTTGCAGCTGCTTTCAGAAAAGTTTTAACAAGCTTCAGTAAGGCTGGAGATCAGAGTCAAACAGAAATACTTTCATATTTCTCCTCATGGACAAACAGTGTACAATTTTGAATATCTCCAAACCTCCTGTGATATTCAAGTACCCTGTTATTTCTCCACATCACTTTGCCCGAATGCGCTTCTTTGGTGTCTGGGATATTCTAGCGAGAACATTCAACAATTTTACCATTCGGATCTATAACTGTAGATCTATACGATTAGAAAAGTGAATGAGAGGAAAAGTCAAAATGACATGCAGTCAAAAACTTACATGATGCACCCATCTGTAGTGGGTGAATGCCCAAAGGCACAAGCCACCACTTAAATACTTCCTATAAGACAGTTATAACATTCACACGAAGCAATTATGATTTCTAGAAGTTGTGTCACTTGAGTGATGAATAACTTAAGCATGCAAATAATGTGCATACAAATTCCAGTAATATTTAATGCAGTTCCCTGCATAAAACATATTATATTACATAGGTGTGTTCAAGGGCGTTTGTTGAGTAAAGTTTGCCTTGGAATAACACACATCTTTGTTCAGAACTCCCCGCAGCTGTGTACTGCACTATAGAAGAACGCTTCCTTCTGTCATTTAAAATTGGACAAGATAAAAGTGCTTAAAGACATGCTGAAACACAAATACAGCATATAATTTTCCCGTATTGTAACATCTGACAGTAACAGATCAATTTAAAAGACAAAAAAAGGAGTGTTTAAACAAATAAATTCAAATCTATAACATGGATTTACAAAGTAGATACAATGAATACTATTTTCATGCCAACATCCAGGGGATAGAACATATACGAAAAAAGATCGATAAATGACAATTCTCAGACAAAACAATGGTAATATTGATTTTTTTTATTTCTCTTTTTTAGAAAAAGAAACTAATACAAGCTCATTTGGTTACTTACACACTTCGTCATTATTTAAAACTTTTCATTTACTCCTATTTCACTTTTTCACTTATTTTCATGCGTTCTGTGACTATCATGCTTTGAACCACATGGCCAACAGTCAACAGACAAAGGGTATTAAAGGAAAATTAATCTTTATGTCTTTCACTTCTCTTTAAAACAAGTAAAAACTCTATAAAAGGATGAAATAAAAAGCAATACAAAAACCTGACCAGTAAAGCTGGAAGTGAAACGTTAGTCATCCCGTGCAGAGACTTCATTATTTAGTCAAGTGTGTTCAATTAAAGGCACGAGACTAGAGTCCCCCGAACCAAGGGGTTCACACACTGAGGCGAACCAAGGAGAGACAGCCATGTGAACGGGTGCTTTGGTGAAAAATTCATGATAAACAGACAGGAAAGCCAAAGCCAAGCAGACAGATGTGGAGCGTGATGCCGTTATTGCTGTGGTAGAGATCTCTTCTGAGCATAAAAGATGGATTTCACAAGAAAAGTAGAAAAACACTAAACCATTTTCAAAAGGTTACTTTCCCCTGATGTATTCCAAAAAGAAACAGAGCAACTGAAAATTTGCGGGAGACCACATATGAACCCAAAAATGATTATGACTGGACAGATACTATAGAGGCCTGTTGTAGTTTTTATTTGAGCACCAACATCTCTAAAGCTATACTCTTTTTTTCCTGAAACCTAGCTTTATTAAATGTCAAATCATCTTTACACCTGCTAAATGTGTGGAATCATATATAAATGTCCATTAAGCCCAAAAAGGGTTTCAACCTGAGAAAGAGGTGAGAAAAGACATGTTGTTTTTTCAATTAAGAGGACTTTGGCGACAACTTGCTGAATTCCTCATTCTTACCTTGGTCCAGGTAGCAAACTGTGTGCTTTACAAACTTAAAGGGCCAATGGGTTAAGTACCATTGATTTTCACAGTCCTTCAGCAGATTAGTGTCTTCCCTTGAAAAAATTAGCTTCTAAGCATTCAGTGTTCAATTCACAGCTAAAAAAAAGTGAGGCAATCAATAAACATGCTTTGCTTACATTAGATCATAAAACAACCTTCCGAACAACCGCCTGCATTATTGCTTGTCCATACAGTGGTTTCACGAGGACAAATACTCAAAGTTCAGACACTGAGCAGTGCTATTGTGGGGGGGTGTATGTGCTGCGTGCTCTACTGTATAAAGAACAAGATTCTCTTGTGAAAAGGGAACAAAATAGGTCTCTATAAAGAGATATTCCGGGCTACACAATCAACTAGTCACTGGAAATTTACCACACTGTGTCCTGATGGTGAGCTTTGGGGGATGGGAACTACCCTGCACTGTCTTTTTAGTCGTGTTTTTTTCCCCTGATCTTCTCACACATAAATGCAAACATAATAAAAATGAGACATTATATAAAATGCTGGACGAGAGTGAGGTTGTGGAAAAAAATGAATCCTGAAAGATACATGTCATCCACCTTTTGTCATCTCGTAATTTGAACATGTTTATGAAGTCCTCGCACTGGCAGTTTGGTATCTATCATCGATGTGTGCAAACAGCACCCTGCTATTGAAAATACTGCAAACGTGCAGTTCCCTTCCCCCACAATCAGCTTCAGGGAAATACATACTGCTGTTTACAAGCAAACACGTGATACTGCCTGTTGCCTTCGATTGAAACCTGACCAATATCTTTCAAGATAGCAATGATAAAAACACGCTCCTACAACACCTGTGCAAAAGTCTTTCCCAATACCTCCCAGGAATGGGCATGGCCATCAGGCAGTATTGTGACCAGAATAACTCCTCCACTTACCAACAAGTACAAACGTTCTTACATCTTGTTCTACTATGGTAACATTTTCAAAGCAACAGATTCTCAAAAAAATAATGGGATGCAAGTGACTGGGGGAGATACTGTTAAAATAGACTAAAATTAGAAAATGTGCAGATCTACTTTAGACCAGGATAAGATAACATGGCCTTTAAACACAAAATAGACATTTAAAAGATGTTTTATCTGACAATTAGAGCCAGAAAATTCACTCTAAGCCCTTAAAAAGTATACTAAGATTCACACAGACCAGCACTTAGAGTTACAAAAGTTGTGCATTTGTCTGAGCAGAAGTAGTGTAAACTTCAGAGAAGACAGGATAAGGAGCGAGCAACAGCATCAAAATTTCACCCACCTCAATCAACAGCACTGGATTCAAGACCAAAGTGTAAAAAACAGCCCTGATGTCAATTTGAATTTCACACTCTGAAGGCCATTTAATAAAAACAGTATAGTTGTATAAAAGTTTTTGCTTGCTACACTTCATTAAACATTTTAACAGTGAGCTTTGACACTCATTTAGAAAAGAAACGAGAGGGAAAAAAATCCACTTCTAAAATGGCTACAAATGTGTCTTTATCCCTGAAAAGCTAAGGAATCTCTACGAAACAAGCTTCGGCAGCACTGTACGAAAGGGTATACTTCCAGTGGAGTCACCCATCATGGTGGTCCGCAGTTTGTTGTTGGTTGAGCCCATGACTGGGGGTACCTTGGGGATAATAGTAGGGAAAGTGGTGCTGTGCTCTGTGATCCGTTTGGGCAGCATGGATTTCTCGCCACCAGGTGCAGGCTTGGGCAGTCTCTTGTAGAGCCAGGGGTGCCTTAAAGCCTGAACTGGTGTCATTCGAGTACTAGGGTCCCAGTCCAAACACTTCTTCAGAAAGTCAATGAACGTGGAGTCGTCACAGCCTTTGAGGGCCGACCCCCACTCCTTGCTTCCTGGGGGACCTCGCAATTTCCCTCTGCGAGAACGGCTCCCGTTGAGGACTACGGTGCCGTTGCTAAGTGTGCTGACCGTGCAGTAGCGTGGGTGGCCTTTGGAGCTGATGAAGTTCTTGGCACGCTTGGCTTGTTCCAGCAGTTTCTGAGGTGGCATACCTAGTAGCTCCATCATGCAGGCCAGCTGGTCACCTTCATCTTCACCAGGAAACAGAGGGTATCCTGTAAGCAGCTCTGCCAGAATGCAACCAAAGCTCCACATGTCTATAGGCATACCATATCGCGATCCCAAGATGACCTCGGGAGCACGGTAGAAGCGGGATTGGATGTATGTGTAGACACGCTGGTGATCGAAACAGCTGGAGCCAAAGTCAATTACCTTGATCCCACTCCTGCCCTGCTGCTTCAGCAATATATTCTCTGGTTTCAGGTCACAGTGGATGATCTTATGGCGGTGGAGAGCCTCAAGGCATTGGAGAATAGAGTGTGCAAACTTGCGTACCAACGGGAGACTGAAACCCTGGAACTTGTTGCGTTTGATGAGCTCATACAGGTTCATGCTGAGCAGCTCAAAGGTCATGCATATGTGGTTGCGGAAGGTGAAGTTCTCCAACATGTGAACTACGTTCATGCTGCCGGTCTTGTCTTGCTTCTTCAGGTGCTCCAGAATTCGGATCTCCTCAGCAGCTTGCCGATGGAAGCGCTTCTCGTTACGCACCATCTTCAAAGCGAGGTGCTGCTGTAACTTGTGGTCATACACCTTCGCCACTTGTCCAAAACTACCTTTGCCGATCACCTTGAGGAACTCGTAGCGAAAGCCAAGGTGATCATGAGGCACGTGGATGTATCCTCCCTGGTCGTCGTCATAACCACAGTTGTTGGTACCCCCTGTTACTGCCTGCCTCTTCTTGGCATTTGGTCCCAGGAAGTAGATCTCAGGATAGTTGTGGATCTCCTGTTGCTCCAAGGTAGTCAGTTGCTGTCGGTGTTGCTTGATCGCTTGTTCTGGGGTCATTGGGCTGCCCAGCTTTGTGACTTTTGTTGAGCTCTCTGAGGATTTCACAGAGCTGTTGCTGTCCACGCTTCTCTCTTTGGAGACTGCAGCTTGGGACTTAGCTGGTACTTGGCTTGTGCCATTATGTTGGCTCACACCATTGAGTTTGCGATTGTAGGTGTCCTCGTAAATATATTTCACCTTCATCTGCCCTCCTCGGATTGCTTGGTGATCCTTCATTGCAGGCTTGTTCACACCCTTCAAAAGGAAAGAGATATTTCAACAATTTGTCAAAACAAATTTTGTAAGACAAAGCTAGCTGAGGGGATTTTCACAATTTTCCTACTGTAGCTTCTGGCTTATGCATACAACTGAACAATCAATGTACTGTAACTCTGAGGTTTTATCAGACCAGTGTTAAACAATCAATAGCACAAACGTGCAGAATTGATCAGCCATCTAGTAACCCTGGGAATAATATATGACCAGTGGGGTTGTTTGATGCATGAGTGATCATTGCAGCGACAGAGAATGCCAGACAGCCCCTTCAGTATGACTGTAACGTGAACTGAAAACTGGTGGAACAGGATGTTACTTTCATACTCCCAGGGGATACAAAAAAAAAACCCACAAAAGCAAGAGTTTAGTTGGTAAGACCTGAAATCAACTGCATTTCAGTAGACAGGGAAAACCAAGCAACTTGGAAATGTTCTTTTAGAAAGGGTGCATGACTTCAGTTCCCTCACATACTTTCAGGACACCGCTTGGAAAGAATTCTTGCCATGGATGAGGAATTGCCACTAGACCCAAATATATCATTAAATATGCATTGAACCTTTGCCTTACAAAATAAGCATGTCATAAAAAGCGGTAGTTTATGCCAGTCACAGTGGGCTTTCCTGAGTGAAGGGGAACAGAGAAACTATCTTTCACATTCAGGATGTTAAATGCACCATGACTGCTCCTAGTCCCCATTCACATTCAAGATTCCACTATCAAAGATTTATAGTCAAGCCCAAGCTATAGTTTGTTTGGCTCTGCATACAGCAAAAGAAGAAGAAAGGACAAAAAATTAGGTCGCTTAAATGTATTAAATAAAATTAAAATGAATAAAAATATTAAGTGTCAAATAAACTGTGCCAATCATTTTGGAGGGGGAAGGGGCATGGAAAGGCAGGTTCAAGGAGTGAGACAAAAATAGAAACCAGTGTGTTGGGGACTGAAGGATATTGTAGAGACTAGCCAAATGCACCAGCTGTTCGATTACAGCAAAAAAAGCTTGGTTGACTCAACAAGGAGTGGGTGACCTAAATTAAATCTGCTTTGTGGGAAGCTAGGTAAATGAACGAGTGGAACTTCTGGAAACTACTAAGATTGTTTGTACCCCAAATGGCAGAAAATCAAAGTTGGTATTAAATGTTTACGGTAGACAAATTAAGAGTTAATTATTTGCAGAGGGTAATTACCAATTCATTATCTTAGAAGTGCAGTATAATAGCATCCAAGAGTGATTTAGTCTAAAAAAATTCACCAAGTCCAACACGTATACCGAATTATTTATTGCATAATAGTACAGTGGGGAATTATCGGATTATCATATCCTTTATCATCACCGGTCCCATGATGACGTATCATACTGTAAGCTACATTGCAAGGCTTAATCTGTCCAGTTTAAACATGATATTGTTTTTAGAGAATCTTCTCAGCATAAAAATAGACATTTGATACAGTTATGTTTTATTCATTGGAAAATAAAAGCACTGGCTTTTCATGGAATACACACGCTGTGAGGCACAACAAACAGACTTGATGTGCTGCAGATGGAACTTGTACCACTATTAGAAAGTGTGAGCTTGTCTAAATACGCAACATTCCAAAATGCACAAGTGGCAGCAGAACATGTGCTCAACTAAAACCGAATCAAAGGGGTGAAAACCCATCCGAACATATTGAGTTGGAGGAGCAGAGATTGAAAAACCGGCTTACTCATACAAGACTTCATAGTGAATTTGGATTTTCAAACGCACTCGTTCTCTAGAACTGATCTGAATGATGTTCTTTAGAACTGCGAGCACTAGGGAAAACATTTTCATCTAGGGCGCACTGAAAGAATGCTGTGAAAGATGACCCCTAGAAAGTCCTGGCACTAGGTCTGGGGAACAGGAAGTCAGGACTTACAGTGTGTTTGGGGAGAGGGGGGAGCCCAGAGGGACTCTGTCCATTCACATCAGTGTCCTGGTTCACAATGTGATCGGTGCGCATGTAGGAATCATACAGACCGTCTCCGTGGCGAGCTGTGGAGAAATGCAAACAGGAAAAGGAGGTTGGGTTAGGTTGTGAATCCACAAACAAAACATACTTGTCACTTAATCATCCGATATACCCACTACACAATTTATTACAAAAACATAAGACAGACAGAAAAAAACAGGGTTCCTATCCGAGAAACACAAATCCCCTTAGGGAGGTATGTAACCAAGTCGCAGGTGCGTCAGATAGTTTCTTGAGCACATTACACAACAGGTGACTTCTTATTAAACCAGGCTTCATGACTCATTTCAGTTTCAGCAGTTTCCACAACTCTGACCGATTATGTTATTAAAGCTTCTTAATGACCAAGATCACTTTTGCTTCAAGGGACATTTCACTTAAAAATGAGGGTGAGTAAACTTTAGTTCTTTTGTGGAACATAAATTATCTGAATAATGTTTCAACTGCTTTTTTCTCTACATACCATGTTACAATGTTGTTTTAAACCCCAATGACTTTCACGAAATCTTCAGTACACAGCATTACAAAATGGTTGATTACACGAACACTAAAGAGTTTAAATGTTTTTATCAAAACAATACATACTATGAACTTATTGAGTATTTAAACCCCATTACTATCACTTACTTAGATGCCAATTCAATAAACTGATCATATGAAGACAATGTGGCCTGTATAGGCTATTGTTCCCACTGTCCCGTGCATTTTCATTGCTGATGTACATGTGACAACTTCATCAGGAATAAACAGGATGTGGTTCCAAATTAACCAAGAATTGTTAACACCTCCAGCGTATTCCAAAAACAATGAATTGGCTGTCTTCAAAATAGTCTTCACTTGCTAAGTGAAGCAATATCAAAGTTACAGAGCACGGTATTGCCTTTCATAATGAATATACCTACCTGCAGTTATGGGGCCATCTGGTTTTCTGCTCAATATCATCATAGTTGCATGTAATCAACATCAAATATTTCCTTTTCTGCTGAAAAATATTTTCACTAAAGCGAGATCCATCCAAAACAACAATGCAATGTCTTTCTAGTGAGTCTTATATCCGAGAGGGAGCTTGTTAATGTCCAGAGAGGCTAGAGAGACGACTTCACAGTGCTGAAGGGTTCAGACATGATCCGCTTTAAGCTGTTTTCATGAGGCTTATCAGTTTGACCACCTGTATTACAACTATGGAGAAGAAGTAATAGAGGTGTCTATATTTCCAAAATGATGAAGAGAGACAGAAAAGTCCGAACCTGTAGCTAGACTAATAAAACTTAAAAAATGCATCAGAATGCTGATGAAGATTCAAAGTCGCAGGGGAAACAAATACGTGTCCGTGACCACAAACTGCCTCCCTAAAGCACAATTAGACTGAGTCCAAAAATGAAACGGATGTCGACTTCCTCCACTCTTCCCCTCTCCTGAATATCGTGTTGTTGATTTGAACAGAAGAGTCATCCCAGTCTGAGCATACGGTCCAGCGGCCAGCTAAAGCTCAGGCTAGTGTTTCCTCTTTTCCGGGTAGTAACGCTACAGGTCTAACTTGCTTTCGTTATAAAAACAAGAACTCCAAATAAACTCATAATCTCAAACAAGTTGTCTCATAAATCGTCTGAGTGTTTTGGATGCGCGTTCCGTCCCGTAATCGAGCCCATCGAGATGTGTGGTTTCTTAGCTTGTTGCTAAGAGCGTCTTCAGCTTCGCCCAGCGCGACGTCATCAAACAGGGCTCGCGAGGAGACTGCTTGATGGGCGAGGCCAAAACAACGCCATTCTGGCTCAAACTTCCTTTGGTTTCAAGGTTGAACAATTGACCTGATACAAGGAAGTGCTTATTGAGCCAAAATGGGGCTATTGACTGAAGTGGCAGTTTAAAATCCAAACATAAACAAAAACAAAACAAAAGAAAACAGGAACGTTTCGAGTTGAAAATAAAGATTATTAATGTGATATCTGTCGTGATGATAACGAAATGATTCTTCAGTTTTTTATATTCGCGTATGTCTTCGACTGAATTGAAGGATGATATTAAATGGAGAATTATATCCCCCATTAAATCGTTTGGCTTTTAGTTATGTTACTGATAAACTAGATATACATTAAGCTAGATATACATTTTGAAACTCTCACCCTTTTTAGAAATGTTTGTAAATTACAAACAGTGTTTTAGACGTAAGAAAATAATGACATCAAATTAGAGTGATGTCATTATTAAATACAATGTTGATATTTTAATTTCACTATTTGCATAATTTAACCAGTTTTATTTTGCAAAATGATGTTCATTATTGGACACATGTCTAATTGGTCCTTTGTTCACCCTTTTCAGTCTAAAGATGGCCTAAGATGGGGGGAAACACTAAATGTCAGAAAGAAGAGCTGTTATTTAATATGTAAAAATTAAGATGTCACCATTGAATGTGGCCATTCAAACAAAGTCAGTAGAATATTTTTTCCTTAAATCTCTTAAAAAGTTTTATGTTACATGCCAAAAATAGAAAGCACATGCAGCTAAAATGGCAATCTATGTACAAAACAAAGGTACAAGATTTATTGCAGGATAAATAAGGAAAATATCAAAACACAACAATCCTAAGCCTTGTTGGATATCTTAAATTGCCTTGGCAAGTCTGGTGTTGTTGTCAAACTCTTTAAAGCCCAGATATAGATCAACATAGTCAGAAGAGCACATGCAGGGGTGACAAGGGTGATATGGTGAGACATTTTAAGCTAAATTAGGTGTGCTTACAACAGGACCCTGGCCATAGTATACTATTCTTAGCCACCAGTCTTAGGGGAAGCTGAGACCTGTCTATATTTGAGTCTTCAGATGACATATTGACATTGTTTTCAGGTTGACCCCTCAGTAGCAGATGTGCGGGTGTGCCCAACTCACGAGGGCCCTGTAACTTTATGATGGACACTCACAACTGCTGTCTTTTTGTGGAGACTTAAAAGGTTTCTAGATGTCCTTAAAATATTGCCAGACTTTTCCAAGTATGGGCATGCTGTTGAACCTGTAGGTGGATTTTACCAAGTGTTTATTTAAAGTGTGGAGCCAGTTCCAGCTATGTTTACAATTGAAATAGGACTAACTTGTTTTTCTTCTAATATGCCATGTGTACACAAATGTGCACAATGCACTACACGTGCACTCTCTGACCCTTGGCACTGTGGTTTAATGTTGGCTATTTCTTATTTATTCTAGACACAATGTAGTAGTTGTGACAACATAGTGTGTGTCCTTGCTTTCCTGATACTGCTACACACTAGCATATACATACATATGATAGCATGCATTACATCTAAAAAAAATCACAACTACTGCCACAGTTTCTTTCATTTATAAATAATATTTGGACATCTTCTGCAATTGAAGAAAAGTGTTTGCATTTGAACTACTGGATGATTAGGGTTCCCTCTGCTGGTTGTGCATGACTCGTGCAATACTACACTATTGATGTAAAATTAGTGTATGATCCATAGACAGAAATGATGAAATCCGACACATAATACAGGACACCAGCAGTAATATTTTGTGATGCAAAATTTAAAATATAGACATATTTTCCAATATTTTAGTAAAACATTTACAGTATACCAATGTCAAATGTATTTTTATGCATCTATCCTGCTTTTTTAGATGATTCCCAAAATTAAAACTACAGATTTGTTTGCAACTCAAGTTAGTAGCCTCATTTAAATTTAAACTAAATATTTATTATTTGTAAACTTCTATTTTTCTTACATATAATTTAAACTACACAATTGTTAGTTAACTCATTGATTTAATTGTAAATGAAAGACACATTCATAGCCATTAAAGGGTGACCTTTTATTTCATTCTTAAGTATATTTACATTACAGCTTTATAGACCTTTTTAACATTTGATACTCTGAAACAACAAAAAAAGATTGCCCGATAGTACTGACTTGTCCAAATATTCAAGTTTACACACACAGAAAATGAGCCAAAAAATAAATAAAAGAGATGCACACAAGCGCACTCGCACACACACTCACACCTCAACATTTGTAATCACTGGTCCCAAAAAGTCCCACATGGACTTAATGGCTCTGACATTAAAAGCACCTGGATACTGCCACTGAATGTGTGTGAAATTTCTCAACGTGGAGTTATAGGGTCAGACATCTAGAGCATATGTACAGTACACAGTCAAAAGAAGCTACACGGAGACTAAAGGCACTGCCAGCAGGAACATGGCGGTCAGGGATAAGTAGCCCGAGCAGACATACGAGGCCCTGCCGCTTGCTTAAGGGTGGAAGTGAGACTTCCAGTCCACCAGGAGGTGTACCAATTCAAAATCAAAATATACAGGCCGAGAACATGGGCACAGCCACAGTGTTCCAAATGGAAACGCATGACTCTAAAGTACCATCTACTAACATACAGGAGAACTTTAACTTTAAAAGATTGAGACTTAAATGTGCTTTTAAGGGAAATGAAAAATGATACATCAGTGCCTTGAACATTAAATTGAAATGTTTACAGTTATTCCAGACCAATATGGAATACCGCTTCAGTGCTTTAGAATGCTGTTCACAAATAATAAAATTCCCCCAGTGTCACTCACAAACACATTCAATTCACATGCTCCTGCATAATTTTTCAGACCAAAGTATGCACATAAAAAAATTCTAAATGCAGATTATCAAAGCACAAAAAAGAAGGGAAAGTTGTTAAATCCATCTCATGTCCCCTATATAAAATAATATTGACTACTTTATATACTGGTTGACCAGGAGTGGTGTGCAAATCATAGACATCCTGACTCCACTTTACATTAGCAGGAATATCTCTATATTGCCTCGCAAAAAGCTTTGTAATTACAATATGTGGGAACTTGTTTTCCTTTGGTGATAATATGCAGATTGAGATCCTCGTGGTTTGGATCCATAGAGTATTTAAGAGTGCTGATCTAGAAGATGCCCTCTAATCTAACTTGACCTTATTATGTATTATGACGTGTATTATGTGCTTAAAGCTGACGTGATTCAGAAAAGCTTACTGGATAACCACATTCCACAATCCTCACATCCACCGATGCTCCACACTGAGGTGATTTATCAGTGCTGAGTGTTTTTAAATGCTATCCTGGGACACCTGAATGGATGAGGGCCCATTGAGCCATTTCACATTTACTCGAGGAGCTCAAAATATCTGCGTCTGAGCAGTTTCAACACTTTTTTTTATAGATGCAGCGACAAAGTTATCAGAGATAGCTATTTTCAATATTTAAATAGAGATATTTTGACTCTGTGAGGTGAAATATTGAACTGTAAGGTGAAACATATCACTAATACAGTTCAACTATAGTTATAGCAAGAAAATCTCCAGTATAAAGAGTATAATTCATTGTTTTTTTTACAGTAGCATGTTTTAATTGTCTATGAACTGTGTAATTTGATATATGGATAAAGTTACTATTAGTCTGATATCTTGCAGGCATCATATTTTATAACTTAAGTCTCCCCATTTCCTTTTTGAGCTGGAAGTGCTTTTTTTAACTTCCCTCTTTCATATAGATATTCCCTGATAGAGGACATGCGGTAGACACGAGCAGAGAGACCAAAGGGAAAGGCATGCTTTAAGTAACACTTGCAGTAGCAGCAATAGCAGCAGCATATAAAAAGACACAGACAGATGGGGTCAATGTAAAAACAAAGAGAGAAACCGATTCAAATCCCATTCAATATCAAAAAGCATGACTGCCAGAAATAGACTCCTGGGCTTTCAACAGTGTGCCATTTCCAGAGAGAAGGATTACTCTTTAGTTCCAACCTCCTCTTCGTCTTAGTCATGTCTCGATCTTTTTGCCCATCTTTGGGGGTTAAAGGTCACAGAGCCATGCTGAGAGCTTGTACAAAGTCCTGAGTGGAGGTTTAGTGAGTTCGTCTGTTGGGCTGCTGGTCCTCCAGGCTGGCCCGGCGTTGGCTCAGTGGGGTGAAGGAGAGTCTGTGTCCGACATTAGCCCGGTTTGCCCTCGACTTTACATAGAGCCTGTTGCAACTTCTCCTTGTAGGCGGCGTAACGCTGCTCCACCTGCCGTATGCGATCCTTCTCCTCCTTCTCCAGGATGATCAGGAAGTTCTGCAGCTCTGGGACTGAGAATGCATGCCACTGAAAAAGAAACAGAAGAATGTGTCTCAGTAAGGCCAGACACGGGAAATAACCAGAAAATCGATTTATCTGAAATTGAACCATCTACTGAACCTTGCATGGGTTATGAAT
>JAOTRC010000017.1:12234643-12247404 GCA_027497675.1 Cyprinella lutrensis | reverse complement strand
TTAGGTACAAAAGTGTACCTTTTGAAAAGGTACAGCCCCAGTGACAGCTTTTGTACCTTTTTTTCTGAGAGTGTATTAGAGGTGGAAATAAATGAGTGTGTGGCGTTATTAAATGTGTAGATCTATTATAACAGAGCAAGCATAGCTTAAACATTCATAGACAAACCTTGGGATAATAGCCATGGGTAGTAGGTGAGTATTTAGTCTGTAATTAAACTAAACAGATCTTTTCCATGTTCAGGGGGACCACACAACAAAATAAGCTTTTTTTTACAGATGGAAATTTTTCATAATCTCAGGTATTACAATTACTATGTGGAATTCTGAAATGCACTTATTTTAAAGTTCAGGCCAACACTTCCAAATTCAACATTTCTTCAGGTAATTGTCCCATGTACACCTATACACTATATATATATAGGCTGATATGTAAACGTATTTGACAAACAGAAAAACTACAAACCCTGGAGCCTTCCTTTCTACTCTTACAACATTCCTCTCTTTTTTCTGTCTCTCTCTCTCTCATTCCTTGTTTCATTCCCTCTTCCTAAGCTTCCTTGTTTCTTTATTTGCCATGCAGACACCCACACATTTAGTTCAGCAGCCACTGGAAAATCAGGTTCAACCCAAAATGGAGAAAAGACTGAACCTGAGAAATGTTTTTTTTTTCCTGCAGTCTACGTCTTCACAAGAAACAACTACTGTATGAAAGCTTTTCTCTATATGTTTGTGATATGTTGATATCCAAAAATTTGGAATTAAACTTCCAAATAAATCCAGGAAAATTGTATGATTTTGAAGAATTTTTAGTCTAAATCAAAATGCTCTCATTAGAATACTATATTTTTTTAATGAAGGGAGAATTAACCCACAGTTAAACGATGCCTGGCACTCTGTGTTTATACCCTAATAAAACATAATGAATCGAAATAGCCCAGGCTCCATTAATGCTGAGCTTAGGAAAACCAAGGCCTACGGAGGTGTAAAGTATTGACAGAGCAAATCAGGATGTTTTGTCGTATATGCAGCATGGGTAAAACCTCTTGTCTAAAGATGCTGAAAGAGCACTAAAATTCAATCTAAAGGATTTAATAAGCTGCACTGGCCAGGTCACAGTGAACACATGCCACAGACACAGATGTACCTCAGAACTAGCTCTTGCACAGAGAATGTCAAGTTGTGGGTGGGAAATTGTCAATTGAAATTGAAGGTAATTGTGAAGGCTGGGTTGTTGGAGACAAATAACATAAAGTGTGTGTCCAGTGTTTACTTTGAACACAGGTGCTGACAAAGTCTGAATACAGACAGGTTTGTTAAGGGTCTTATCAGTATTTCACAGCCAAGCTTTCACCATCAAGCTGTGTCAAATTCTGTGTCAATTTGAAAGAGTACTTCTAAACTTCAGTCACAACTATAGTTATGTTCTGTACACCTAATGGCTCAATAGATTGTTCTTGTCCAGAATAAGCAGCAATATGAACACGGCCAATCTAGTTAGAAAGAAAGAGACCACCTGATTCTGGCACAGGTTTATATGAAATAGGTTATGCTAGAACAATAGAAAATATTTTTATAAGTGTGTTTAAGTTAGTGAGAGTGTGTATGAAAAAAGTAGGTAAATATGATACAATGTAATTTTAATATTATAAAATATAACTAAAAAAAACATTTTAATATTATAAAATAAATATTAGAGGCCTAGTTAAAAAAACAAGGAAATCTTTAAAGCCTAAAGTAAGTTTTACATGATTACTGTACAGTTGACTTGATTGTTTTAATCATTTGTCTGGCCTATTGGTATTTGTATTAACTTATTTACTTATTCAAACCCTCAAATATTCAACATGAAACTTTGAATCCTACTTCAGTTGAAAAATTAGGTATTTACATCATAACATGAAAAATTCACACCGCCTGCTGCTGATCCCTGTCTCACTCAGCATGTGTCATCCACAGCAGGGAGTCGGTGTGTGCGGGAGATGATGGCTAACGTCATCATGAACCAGAAAGTGTGAGAAAAGTGCTGCCGTCATCTTAAACGCTCAAAAACATTTTTGTAACAGAGGTTAAGAGGCTCATATTTACCAAAAAGCATAAGAGCTAATTGGTTTGGACATGACTTAGAAAGTAAAGTATGGTGTGACTTAATAGCCAGAATCAGATGACACCATAAGCAGAGCAGTTAGTCTGTGGCATTGCACTGACACTTTCCAAAATTTTACTATAGTATAAGCTACACTGTACTTGTCCATGTCCATACCAAAGCACTACTACGAAAACTTCACAAAGGAAACCATCAATCTACACCGAAGACTTTCTCTGAAACACTTTGAAAAAGGAGAAGCCTCATAAGTATATCTTGCTTTTCATTCAAGCATTATACTAAGTGAATAGAAGGGAAGTTAACTTGCACTACAGCAGATCACTTTTTATTCATTATGCTGGTGTACTATATCCCAGTCTCCGTCTACTCAAAGAGGGATTCCGGTCCAGATCAATGGGAAATTCAATTTCAACTCCCTTGGCTTCTGATCAAAATGCCATTTTGCCAAAAACAGCACTGAGATCAAATTCATCCACTGATGCCCAACTCAACTTCATAAACAACAAACGATCCATGAGAATAACAGACGGGAATCCGTGTGATATGACATAATGGGTCAATATGATTCCACAAAAACAATGTAACATTTTTTCAAAACTCCTAATTTAGTAATAAACTATTAGCATAAATTATGCCTCAAATTAGGTGATTTGTTAGGGAGAGGTACTTTTACTTAAGCAAATTTCTTTTTACTATAAGCAAACAGAGACACCATTTTACAAGTAATAGGCCTGATTGATGATAAAATTGGCAAAAAGCAAACAAATAAAATTAGGAAGGAGAGACCTGAGCCCTAATCACAAGAAACCTATAGTAATGCCATAGATCACCAAGAAGAAGCTAGATATCACCCCTAAAAACCCTTAAAACTACTTAGAACACCCTAGCTATCACCCAGAACACATTAAAACCACTTAGAACAGCCTAAAGATTACCCCCCCCCCCCCAATGAGAAAAACCCACTAGAAACCAATTAGAATAACAGAGAATAATAGACATCACCCAAGACCCAGCAACTGAATAGTAACAGCCTACAGACCAATCAGAATACTAAACTCAACTCAATTGGGATTGCAATAGAAATCACTCAGACCAGGATCATTTCTGACCAGGATGAGGTAAATCTGTGCTACTGACGTTGAAAGAGTGTCACATAGTACATCAGTGTGATAACTTATATTGTACGTCAGTGTGATAAGCATTATTCTGACTCCATGTACTGTACAGATTACATTGCACTCTGCCTGCCTGGTTTACTGGTACATTCTAGAACCACAGAAGCTTTTAACGGCTAAGTTACAGATCAATGTCCATTCAACACATGAATAGACAACAATACATACAACATGAAAGAAAAAAAGAGACAGATAAGGAAAAGGAAGGGAGCAAGAGAGCAGGAAAGGAGAGCAAGAACATGATGCGCCAACAAGAGCAAAAACAAGGCTATTTAAGGAAGGTGAAAGTCACTGCAGAGCTCAATGACAGAAGCCTAACTGGCCAGTTCTAGCCACAGAGGATAAAAATACATTGGGTTTAAGTAACTTAACCAAATCCCATTTCATCTCAGCCTCCTTACACATCTCATCTCTTAGGTTACCTGATAACACGAGGGTCCCACTACTGCTGGAGCGCCGCAGCATGCGGAGGCCCTCGGACCAGGAGCGGGACTTGGGCAGGCGGCGGAAGAACCGTCCCAGGCGCTTGGAGACCTGTCCAAAGCAGGCGCTGGCCACCGCCTCCTCTGTCCCCATCTCCGGCAGCATGACCGCCGCTATCTGTGGCCTGTTGCGGCCATGACCCAAGTGCCACCACTGAGTCCCGCTCCAGGTGCCAGTCCGTGAGCGGCCGCCGTCCCGGCTGGGGCTGGGCGCCTGTGGTTCCGTTGCGTCGTGGTGTGGGCTCCCTGCGCCAGTCGCTCCTGTGTGTCCACCATCGCAGGGCTGCGCTCGGTTTTGTGTTGTGCACTGAATGCCCCCCTCCCTGCCTTTCTGCCACCCTGCGCCCCTACCCTCTGACACAATCCCCCCCTCCGCTGACTGGTACTCTCTCTCCTGTTCTTCTCTCCCCGCGTCCGTGCTCCTGTTTTTCTCACGCAGTGCAGAACTCGTACCAGCTCAGACTGCACCCACTCATCCTGCTCTCTGCAGCATGTTTTTCATTGAATCCTTAAAGGCACAGCCGCACTGCACTCTTGCCTCCTACTCTCTTTTTCCTCTCCCTCCCGGTCCTTCTCTCTCCATCTCGATCGATCTCTCTCCTTTCCTCCCTCTACGCATCTCTCCTGTCAGTCTGTGCCATCATGCCACTTCCTGTGTGAGAACACACTCCCACGCTTGGAGAAACCTGTTGTCCTGAAGGACAACTCCAGATCTGAACGCACCAGCCCTCCGTTCTGCATCTTCCTCCTTTTCTCTTGTCTCTTGTGTATATCTATAAATAAAAAGAAATGAGAGCAGTGTCTTGCTCCACTTCTTTCAACAACAACTATTACAGCATCAGTGATGACCTCACCTGCCCCTCATGTGTGGCTCCTTGCACCGGTATGCCAATTTAGACATTAAGATTGACTGTCCTCAAGTAAATGGATATTAATGATCAAATACCTCATTGTTCCAATTGAGAGATTCAAATAGTTTGATGATCCCAAGATAAATGCATATTAAGCCTAAAAGTATAAGAAATGCCGCGTCGTATTTTGCTGTTGACTATGATAAATGGACTGGCACATTTCCTGCTGTCCTCACCCCAGGTCTCTCGAAGAGAGGATGAGACTGAGAGAGATAGAGAAGTGGCCAAGGGCAGCCTAATTATAGCCGAAGATATAACTCCCAACAGCCCTGTCACACTTTTGCAAACTCACTCCTCCTTTTCGGTAAGAACCGCTCCATACATCCCATCACAGAACTTATTAACACATCTTCATACAAACAGCCCACTCTAAACTCCCAACTCAAACTTAACTGATCAGACCATTAAAGCCTTCGTGCAAATGCTGCGTGAAGTCACAGTACTGAAACAGGAAGTGATTTAACAGGCCCAGTCCATCTGTAGCTTGAGGTGAATGTTATATTAAGAAAGCAGACAAAGCTTCTGCTGTATAACAGTGTTTCAACAAGGTAACTCTGTGTACACTGAACCACTAAAACATCAACAGCATGAATAACACGTGACGAATATGTTTTTGTTGAGCACACGGTCCAGCTTGTGCCAGGGTTTTGATTTGGTAGTCCTCGACTTGTTTTAGAGGTTCTCTAATCGTGTTTAACCGAAAAAAAAAAGAATGGAAATGGGATTTAAGAACTATAAATGTTTACTTATCAGCTTATTAAGATCCCATTTCTCTCTCCTAATAAGTTGAAGCCTAAAAGCCAGCAATTTACACAATATTTCAGGCCTTTCTGCACTTTTATGTGTGGACGCTGAGCTTCTGAAAGTCAAAAAGTAAATCACATCTTCATTACGTATCATTTCATCTTCCCAGTAGCATCCCTTTACCTCAACAAAAGGAAGACATTCCTCTTTCTATCATTCTAGTCTGTCTGAAACTTTTAATTAAAAATCAATCCAATGTCTGATTGGCATCCATAAGCTGTAATCCATTTTGCAATATGGCTAAACACAGTTTTACTCAAGCGTGGATTAAACACAAAAGGCAGACAGGCAGCATCACTCAGACGGACGGGTGCAGAATTGGGTGGGGGAGGTAGCCAAAATCCCGAGCCAGATTAGACACATAAAGCCAGAGAGAAGACTGATGCTTTGAGACAGGCCCATGCAGTGAGGAACCCTTTTTTTAAGACACCAACTCACTCACTGAGTCACACTAGCAGGGAGTTGGAGTTGGAGCGTCACGCTAACAGGCTGCCAGAGGAGAATTCACATATTCTCCTTGACTAAACCTTGAGACCTTGTCTAAACCTGTTATGACTCAGCATATAACTTATACACGTCATGTAAAGGGGATATAATTCAGAAACGGAACTCTATAATGGTAGTACTAAACATAATAGAAGCATGCATTGTCTTTCACAATCCATTTAGGTATGCATTTGTGTAACTGAAGTCTAATGAGAGGTTTCAGGTATTGACAGTGTGTTGGCAGAGCAAGAAAGAGCTCAAAGGAACAGTTGATTGCTCAAAGGTTATTCGTTCTTAGCACAAGAGGTTTCAGAAATTTAAGTCACTGAATTCTGAAAGAGAATATTGTTTCATATGGTAAGAGTATACATTGGAATTTTTTTTTCAAAATGCTTAAAAATTGGTTTAAATTTTGTCCAAAATTAAATTAAACGAAAAATATTTAAAAAATAAATAAATAAGCCAACAAAACGTTAGATAATTAGGGTTAGATTGTGAATTAATAGCCCTTTTAACATGCCAAATGCAGGTTACCACTTTTTACAGTGTAGAACAATATAAAATATTGTGAATTTCTTAGTGAATGAGAAGTACAAAATAGCATCGTCTGAAACTTAAGTGGAGACTACTAAAGGGGTTTTTCAATAATATTTAAAATTCTATCATCGTTTACTCACCCACATGTCTTTTCAATCCATATGACATTCTTTCTGGAGAACATAAAAACGATATTTTGAAAGTCAATGGGGTGCAAAACAAAACTTTCATTGTACAGACAAAACATCTTATATTTTCTTCTGTGTTCTGCAGAAAATCATACAGGTTTGGAACAGCACGAGTGGGAGTAAATGATGACAGAATTCCTTTTCAGTCGAACTCTCCCTTTTAGTTTCTTTTTCCTCTCAGGAGAAACATCTAAGAATCAGGTGACTTCAGCAAAAAATCTACATTTGTTCTTATTTGAATCACATCTTTGTCTAGGATAAACAATTGACATATAAAAGATCTCATTTGTGTTTTTTATTTCCTTTGAGAGAGAGAATGAGAACAAAGGGGCTGTTTAGTGACGAATGCAACCACTGATGTTCTCTGACTGCCTCTTTCATTCAGTGTGTATAATTATGGGCTGTGTGCACTAAAATGGTAATCTGTAGTAGTCAAGACGCTCCATCTTTAGCCCGTCTGCACCACCGCAACCTCTTAAATACACCAATTCCCAGCATGCTCCGAGACATTTCTAAACAATGAGCTTTACCCATGAGTGACTTTTGGTCATGTACAATAACTCTGCAAGGGGCGTCTCAGAATACTATAATACAGAGCAAACAAACCAATGGAGGCATATCAGGACATGCTCATGGAATGCTACAGAAAACCCCAATGAGCTGAAAACGGTAAAATATATCAATTGGAAAACCCCAAGACATCCGATACTGAATCTCAGTAACAAACCACAACAAAACTACCAGGAAAAACTAGACCCAACCCTGGCATTTACAATGAAAGATTGAGGAGAAAGAGGAACAAGCATTTTAAACTCCTACGGTTTCAATGAAAGTAGTGTAACTCAATGAGGAGCTTCAACAAACACTTAGTTCCCAATGTGTATTCTGCAAATGGCTATTACTTTTCAAAATTTTGGGGTGAACTGTCAAATTTACAAAAGTATTTTCTGTCTTTTCGCTCCATACCTGTATGACTTTTTTTTTGCTAAACACAAAGAAGATATTTTGAAGAGAATTCTGCAACCATTTTAATTCATACAACTGAAGTCAATGGGTCTAAAACAGCAGTGGACCCCACCGAAGTTCACGGGCAGAAGAAAGAAAGGCATGGGCCTAATAAATGAATAGGAATAGACTGAGGGAGGGTTAAAGAGATGCCCAAATTTGACTTTCACTGCACTGGAAGGGCAGAACAGTCATTGGGTTTAATGTATAATCTCAGAATCATCATTAACTTCTAAATAATACACTATAAACCCCTGCAATTTTACCGTCGGACTTCTACCAAGCCATTCACTGCAGTACGTTTCCCAAATGAAAAGTGCTGACACGCTGCTAACTCAGCAACGCTTTACACACACACACACACACACACACACACACACGACCGAACAGATGCACCATGTGCACACAGACTGACAAAACCCCAGAACTTAACACACAAACACTTTATTCTCAGTGTGCATCAGGTTAAATGCATTCCTTTCAGATCACGGTATGACATTACAGCACTGCATGATATGATTTCTGCATTGGCTGAGCTTTTTTAAAGATGCTGACATTGTATGCTACATCCTTCACAGATTTATTTCTGGAGATCATGCTAAATAAAACAGCACTTGATTTCAGCTCTCTTTTAAAAATCTGTTCAAGGAAGGTTTTTGCCAGTAAGAAACGCCACTTAAGAGAAATAGCTGTCCTTTAAAAGCAAAAGGAAGATTAATTGAATTAGCTGAAGTGCATGATTGGACAGTGGAGTGCAACAACAATGGTGCAACATCAATGACAGAGCACAGGCAAATCATAGGTAGCAAGTACCTCTAAGATTAAGAAAACCCTTCCAAAACAATTCAAGAATTTTAGGTAGACTTAAAGGTAAGTGTTATCATTCCTGTCTCTATAGCAAGAAAATAAAAGACCTCTGTGGGTCACAGATTATTCATTTGAGAATCCCCAATGATCTGGAGGGGGTCATCTGAATCCCACCTTCCCCTTCATACACAACTAATCAAATATGACAAAAAGCAAAACAGAAAACAAACAATGACCTCTGCTGGGAACTCCCCCCTCATACTCCCTAAACCACCACATGTATCAGCATGCTTCATCTTAATCAAACAAACTGGAAGTTCCTATAACACTGGAGCCGTACAAACAACCCCTTCAGAAAAAAAAAACAACACTTATAAACATTATGGACTTTTGTCAGTGTTTCTCTTCTGTCATTTTTCTTTCTTGTTTCACAACTATATATTTCATGGTTCTGATATAAAGGTATCAGTACACTGAAAACACATAATGATAAATAAGCAAAAACTGATTTTCTCACTAACTCTCAGCATACATCTATCCTCAGTTCATTCTACAGTATCTATCTCCCATCAGTCAATCCATTCACTTGTCCGTCCGTCCGTCCATCCATCCATCCATCCATCCATCCATCCATCCATCCATCCATCCATCCATCCATCCATTTCTCTAACCATCTGTCTTTTCATCCATCCATCAATCTAACTTGTATTTATCTATCCATTCATCCACCTCTCTTAAACCATCAATCCCTACAACCATCAAACATCTGTCTGTTCATCTATCTATCTATCTATCTATCTATCTATCTATCTATCTATCTATCTATCTATCTATCTATCTATCTAACTCTCTCCATCCATCCAATCCATACAGTAATTCTAACCATCCATACATTCATGCTTCTATGCATCAATCCATCTTTCTTTTATCTATCATCTATCAATCCATCCATCTCTACCCACCTCTCTCCACTAATTTATCCATCTATCTATCTAGCCTACCTATGGTCAGGTGGGGAGATATCTTCGCTTACTTTGACACTTGAGTGCAGCGCTGTTGATCTGACGGCTGCAGGCGTCGCACCAGTCCTGACTCAGCCTCCTGGAGGTGAAGATGTGGCCCTCTCCCCTCTCCGCCTTCACCCTCGGGTCTCTAGAGGTGAAGATGGACCATGCCTCCATCCTCAGAGGCTCGCTTCGCATCTTCACTACCCCTGACCTTGCCTGTGTCAGCCTGTCGATCTGCAGTCCCTCCAGTTCGTCTGACGAGCAGCTCAAGTTTGACCGTGGCGAAGAATTGCGAACTTCTTGCGGTGATGAAGACGCGTGAATCTTTGCCGTGTCCTTCACAGAGCTTCTCCGGCTCCCGGCGCTGTGTCTGCGAAATATTCCGTTATTATTGTTTACATTCTCTCGGTCCGTGTCCACAACAGATCCTTCCATATTACTACGTGGCGAACCGGCACTAGTTCCTCGGTTGTGTGATGCTGAAGGCGGCTCGTGATTGAATAACAGGAGCGATGCTGAGACTGCGGCTCTCGCGCTGTCCACATCACTCGCTCTGTTTCGCATGATCTTCTCCAGCGACCATTTACGCGAGAATTTCTTTCTTTCGCTCGACTTCAGTTTGTGGAGAAGTTGCTGATCCGGGTCGAGGTGGTGTTGAGCAGGGTGCTGTCCTAAAGTGACGGACGCCATGCCTTTCGGCAGGAGTTGTATGTGCGCGGAATACAAACTAAATTGAAGCGCCAGCGGCGAGCGTGTGACGTGCACACTGAAGCAGCCGCGCGCTTTAAATGTCACTAGAATAGCGGGCGTGCGCGAGCCTGCCCCTTACAGACTGATCTCACGATCACTACTTCTCTTGTTCCACTCTTCTAGTCAATTTACACAATACATAATGTTTAAAAACAGCTTTACAGTGATAAACAGAAAAAAAATAAAGGTCAATGATTCAAACAGAATTCTATTTTGCTGTAAAGTGGCTCTAAAAATAAGTGTCATTGATCAGATATGGTCAGTTCAGCCCAATGACTGTAAATGTAATCAAATATAAAAATGAAGCAGCTCAGAAAACAGTGATGTCATCGTCCAGCTCAGTTCAGTTTTAAGAAGTGTTTAAGTTATTAAGTTTAACAGTCTCATTTACAAAACACAGTAGGCTACTTCTTTATTATAATTCTTTACACACACATACACTCATTCATTCTGACATGAATTTATCTTTGTTTCGTTTTTTCCATAACAACCATGTACACTTTTTATACCCTTTGCTTCATACATGTATGTATATTTCATTATAGAATATCATCTCATTTATTAGATTGTTTAAACTTCAAATAATTTGAATTAAAAATTTAAGTTTCACCATTGTGTTAAAATGGAATACATTTGAAGTTTTATTTGAAGTTTTTTATTGAATACATTTTATTTGAAGTTAGATTATTTTAAAAATGTTATTTGTGCAAAGTATACAAAGTACTGATTACACTAGAAAGTGAAGATAAAAAGTAAAAAATAAACATTTAACAAATATTTTTACAAACATGCCAAAAAGGTAAGTTGACAAAATTCCATGACAAAACGAACTTAAAAACGGAACCACAATGTGGTCTCCATAAGGTCACCATAGGTCCCCCCAGCACAAGGAATTCCCCATGTGACATCAGAACCCACCCAACACATATTTTAATTTTACTTTCACTTCAAGTAGTAACATGAGTCTGTTGACAGTCAGTATTTGTAGGATGATAATCTTCACATTTTTCAGAAGCCCAGCTGAATACTCTCAAACAAACAAACAAAAAAAAGTTTTTAGAGCTCAATGTTTTGTGATTAAGTTGCTATTTATATGGACAAATGAAATACTTGCATTTGTCTCTCAAAACCAGAATCGATTACACAGGGCAGATTAAACCCCTCTCTATTTATTCCATGGCTAAGCAATAATGACACTATTATTGTCAGCAGAATGCACAGTGCCATCAATATTTAAGTCTCAAGATAACTCAGGAAAACTGATGTAGCTAGTAGTTAAAACTGATCTATATTTCTTTCTTCTTGGCAGTTTAAATCCACACTACTATACAGTATAAAGGTGAATGCAGTAATTACATTAACACTGACTTGACAAAATGCATGACACATCATGCAATTTCAGCTGCCTGCCCGGGTAACAGCCATTCATCTGTAGTTTAGGGTTAGAGGGGTTTAAATAAGAATAAGTTTTGCGGTGCCTGCTTTGTATTGTCTTTGATTTGTTTTGCTTTCTCTTTCCTTTTAGCTCAGAGATCTGGGCTCTGAGACATGGTGTTGCATTCTGTATTCTTTGAGGTCTTCATGGTCTGTTGGGTTGAGGTATTTTTGTCTCCACTGGGAGTGTAGAAGTAACTATAGAAAGGCTTAAAAAAATATGTCTTGTTAAATTTTAAAGGATTTTCCTAGAGTACACAATAACAGTAGCACTTTCAGCTAAACACCATACCTTTGTATCATATTGTTGTTATTCTGCAGCTCCCGTGCCACAGCCTCCATCTCATCCTTTAATCTGTTCATTCTGCAAACAATTTCATTATTTATATACAGTAGTTGGAATTGATAAATGCTGTCTCGTCTTCATTACAATGACATACTTGAAAATCATGTGCTCATCTTTTGTTGGTTCATCCATCCCCTCAGCTCCTATTGGCTGGTGGAGAGCTCTAAACACAACTCTGTCAAGAATCTGTGAAGGTGGAGAAGAGGAAGTTTACTTTCAGTCCAAGCTTTCTGACGATCAGGTATAAAAGTCAAACTTTAGAATAGATCAATCCAATTGGTTTAGACAGAAAAAAGTAGATTAAGGGAAGGAGTTAAGCGTTGGGAACGAGAATTGTTGGAAGCTGATCAGAAGTGATGCCAGAATTAATTGAACTGAAACTGATTTCACCCAGAACGTTTGCAAAAAATTCCCATAAAAATCCATATGCTGCGTCCAAAATCACATATTATATAGTAGGTAGTACATTTAGTTTGAAACTTTCTTCGCAACTGTAAAAAAAACAACAATATTCTATGTAGTATGAATGAAATTCGGACATACTACAGTACATGTGCCATGTTGTTATTGTCATGTGACATTCACTTCCATTCACAAATCCTCTTAAAGGAGTAGTTCACTCAAAAAAAAACAACAACAAAAAAAAACAACTTTTGCTGATAATTTACTCACCCCCATGTCATCCAAGATGTCCGTGTCTTTCTTTCTTCAGTCGAAAAGAAATT
>JAOTRC010000017.1:12190784-12203481 GCA_027497675.1 Cyprinella lutrensis | reverse complement strand
CAATAGAGTTCAATGGAAATTGCGACCAACTTGCGACCATAGTTGGCTAACGATGCTTTCGGGAAACGCACCCCTGGGCGACACTGTGCTGTTAAAGCTTCAGGCTCTTATGAGACTAATGACATCTGTACCATTCTCAAGCTAACACACACACGGTCAGCTCAGTACCTTCTCTGCCTATCACTGCAACATCCCACACGTGCATTACCCTATCTAACACATTAAAAAATAATAATAATAATTAAAAAAAATGAATTTGATTGTTGAGAATTGTTAGAACAGTCCTACGGTATTAGTTCAAGAGCCCATCATTCACTCAAATGATTCATTCAAAAACAAACTTACTCATTCAGGAACAAAACACAGTGACTGAGTCAGTTGAATCATTCACTCAACTGATTTATTCAAAAACACTGCTCTAAAAGGGACTAGATATGTTTACATTCACTCATTTTTATCCAATCCAGTTTCAGATTCGATTGAGGCGTTACATGAAATATTTTCAGTCTGATTGAGTCATCAACCTGATTACTAACTGATTATTTGATTGCATGTAAATATACAGTATCTACAGTTTTTATGAGTGAGTCACACTGAATCATTTTCAAAACCAGTTTATTCAAAATACTGATTTATTAAGGAAGAAAACAACACTTCTATGTGTTGCTTTGAGAAGTACAATGGATGATTCTGCTTTGACTTCATTTTGAATGCAAGTTACTCAAAATGAATGTTTTGCTTATTGAACTGCTATATAAAAGCAATATTACACCCACAAGATTTTATGACTATTTTTTTTTCCAATTGAGTCCCCAAAAACACAAGCACACATCACTCGATAAAGATTACTCACTTTCTCCCAGAGTCTTTTGGATCAGTTCATGTTTAGCCTGTAGTTTGGTGATGAGGTTCCTGCCCTCCAGAAACTCCTTCAGTTTCTGAAACAGAAAATACAAAACATTTAAACTCGAGCACAACTGCAAGATCATCTCAACACTTATGAACAAACACTGTTGAGAAATTTCAGAGCAGTACAATCAATCATCATTCCTTTTCTCGACTTTCTGGCAAAGGATTCTTCCTCCACCCATTTCAATTTGCTGTGCAGTGTTGAGACTATACATCTTGTTGGCGTAAACATGAATTTCATATCCACTGGAGCACAAGGAGACACTGGATCTATGTGCTCTAATAGCTTATGGCTCTTTGGGGGCGAGAACCCTGACCTGATGGAAACCTGACAGCGGAGAGACAGATAGACGGTTCAGGAGACTGATGAAGAGAAACCTGAACTGCAGAGCGAATGGGTGGGTGGACAGATGCTTACAATTTCATCCATCATATATCACAGCCATACCAGCATAACACTCATGCAGACACAGGAAGGATAGCCAAGACATAGAGCCATGCACTAGAGCTTTTGGCTGAGAAAGAGAAAAACTGAATGTACAGAGGGAAGTAAAGAGAAAGAAGACAAAATGAGTATGTATAGAGGAGGAAAACATCAGGTTATGAGCTCATTGATCATATTGATAATATTCATTGATTGTCATATTAGACCAGAGTGAATGGAAAATCATATTCTAATATCCTTTTGTTCTGAATTTTGTTTAGAATTTTGTTTAGAAACAAAGCAGGTTTATTTCAGAAAAACAATTTGTGTAAAAACAATATTTTTTGTTCAGTTATATACTGTATACATACTCAGTTTGATTGAAAAAATATAATAAAATAAGTGATATATAATATTTAACATTTTTGTATTGAATGTTTTATTTTGGGGGGTTTGAAACTATCATTCAAAAACCACATCATTTGTTTTTAAATATCATAGTTACTGAGACACATTCATGTTGTCAACGTGTTTCTTCCACATTCTTCCCAATAAACTCAACCCAATGTGTTTTTGTGGTTCCCAGGGCATTGTTGTGTGACTAAAACAGCCTTCTGGGTATTTTGTCAAATCTTTCTAAAGAACAAATACCTCTGTAATGTTATTTGTTGAGAATTTCAATGCAACATTGTTTCAGTGGTCTACAAACAAGAACAGATCAATGAAGAGCAGTCAACTGCAGCAGTCTCCTCTAATTGTTGTCTTCTTTATCAAAGGCTTCTTAAAAGACTCTGATAGAGAAGAGAGGGCATTAAGTTGTATCTCAAACATTCAATTTCTTATCTCTCTTCTCATCACCCTTCCTTTCCCATTTCTCTTTATGTCCTTCCATGCTCCCAGCAACAGATTTCCCACCGTCCAATCCACCATACCCTTTTTTCAACCGTGTGACCTCAGATTTAACTGGTTTCTCTCCCTCTCCATCTCATTTACCGTGAAGTAGAACTGTTCTGTCTCCTGCTGGTTGGCTCGTCTCTTGGCAAGGCTGGGTTTGCTCATGAAAGACTCAGACACAGTGGACTTGACCGACTCCATTGAGTTACTATGGTGAAAACAGTCAGTCACATCATAGTCCTCAATGGTCACCATGTCCTGGATGGTCTGTAGAGTGGCCTCCATAGTCTTCTTCACCTATTTCAAACAGAATATGTGAGCGAAACAGCAATTTCTCCTGCTGTAATCAAGACATTTCATTTCCTAAACAATAGTGCACTGCATTCAATCCTTTTTGATTGGTATTTTTGTTTCGTTTTTCAGCAACAAGAAATATGTACGCTTAATACCAGATATTGAGGCGTTTTACCAGATTAATATTTTAAAACAAAGGGGAAAAAAATGGAATGAGACTAATAAACTTTAATAAAATACAAGAATTTTAAGTAAATGTGTTGTAAATTTGTTTTTAATGTATAATGTATAAATATTTTTTAAATGGAAAACAATTGTTGATTAAGTAAATTATTTTTTCCAGTGTAAGAGAAACTGATGTTCGGTGTTTGGTTTCTTAAATATCACAAAAGTTTGTGTACAAGATACGTGAAATAAAAAATAAATAAAAATAAACAGAGCTTGAAGAAAGTTACATGCTTTATCGAAACACTAACATGAACCCAATGACAACGCTACGCTACCTCCCAAGCAAGCCCATTTAAAACGCATTAAAGTGACTTATGTGAAGGTCCAGACAGAATCAGCAGACTTCCTTTACATTTTCAGTTGATGGATTTCAACATACATGTTTAATGATAATGTTAAACAGAGCAACACTCCTATTGGTAGACTTTACATTTGATCAAATTCAAAACAAAAATACTCAAGGGAATGAGTTTAAAACTGAATTAAAACTAAATTTTATGAATGTAGCGCCAAGGTCATGGGTTTGATTTAGGTAAAAGGGTCTGCCAAATTGATTTAAATATTTCAGCTGTACAGAAATCTGTGGAATAAAGAGTAACCATGTGTACACAACTCTTGAAGAGATGATTCAATTTGCAGTTGAATCTCAATGAGTACAAATGTACAGGCCTTGTATGTTTGCAGACGTTATGTATGTAGGCATGTGTTTTTCAGTGCCTATATTATAGTGACAGTATGTATATGAGTATGTTTCTTGTATTTATTCGGCCATATGTACATCACCTCTTCATTCTCTATCTTCAGTGTGGACAGGCGGGACAGTAGCTGCTGGCATCTCTGGATAAGCTCAACCTGCACAGGCGGCTGGGCACACATATGTCCCACCTGACGGAGAAAGAGAGAAGAAAGAGTTTGAGAAACACAGAATGAAGAGAAACTGAAGCAAAACCATATCCAGCAGTGATCATACAACTAATGCTAATTTGTTATATGATCTAATGCAAATTTGTTGTATGTAGTTCTTTCAATGTTCTTCCACTTATCCCACTTTAATATTCACACTGTGTTCAACCAACCCTGACAAGTTTAATGACAGCATATACTGTAATAATACAGGGCTTAAGCAACTGAGGTCTCTCACCAGGCATGTCTGTCACTGTGCAACACCTGATTGAGAAATGCTTGGTTCCTCAAGAGGTGTCTGGGTCTGTTTGGACATGCAAGACAGTCTTGCAAGAGTCTCATGTAACAGCAGGACACATCCTCTCAGAGAGATAACGCTGATCGCTGTAGCATTTAGCAGAGCTGATTTGCTGATATCATCAAGATATTTTGATACAGTATATTTGAGCAAAAGCATTTGGCAACAGTGAATGTCACTTAAGAATGTCTGTGTCATTGTTTACACACAGTGTGACTCTGCTGTTGGTATATTGCTTGGGGCATGAAAATAATTACCACCTCTGCATATTCCATTACTTAATTTCAGCAGTGTCATGACTTAATGAATAATAATGACACCAACTGACCATATCACCCATGTGAGACTGGAAATCGAAGCGCATCGGAGGGCAAAAGACGTTGTTGTAGGTCTCCATGAGCCTTTGTTTGTCTGCGTTGGCCTCTAGGTTCTCTGCAGCATTTTCGATGGTCTCCAGACCACTGTGCTTAGAAGTCTCAACGTTAAATTCAGCCGAGAGGTAGGTACGCAGAGCACGGCTCAGGCTGGCATGGTAGCCTAGGTCACAGCACTGAGAGAGGGGAAGAAAAAAGGGCACTTGGTTGGTATTTCAAGCTGCAAAAGGACATTTTATGTTGAGAAAGGCAGTGAAATGAAGATAAATGTACAAGCATTTGGCAAAGACTTTCATCCAAAGCAACAAAGTACATTCAAGTGCTTTTTTATTAGTGCTAAATAAAAATATGAATATTATTACTAATATGAAAAATAATATTAGTCTGACCTGAAAACTCGCTAAGAAAAAAAAAACAAAACACACTTTTGGTTACAACTTCCACGCTCTGATTGCCTCAAATGAAAGACTGCTCAGACTAAATCAATCATCCTCACTAAGAGAAGAGGACGTCATGTTATGTGGGCCCCTGTATCCCGCAATTGAGGGTAATATAAGGAGGATATTTCACCACTTTCTGGGTGCCTTGTTAGGAGTCTGATGCTGACAGGGTGGGACAAGTGGGCCCTCTTGCGGTGCTCATACAAGGGGCTGCTATAGGTCTACTTTCAGGGTCACACACGAAGAAAGAAGCCCGGTGAGGCAGCACACTGTCAGAGGGAATTACTATATTGGAAGAGACTTTATACATGGGCATATTCAGGGCATTACATTTAAACATCCTTTAAGGGTTGCACAGATCATAAAAAAGTACCAGGGTAACCTGTTGGCTTTCACATGACCGGAAAATATATGTCTCTATGCTTTATTGCATTTGACATTATCACATTAACATGTTTCATTTTGTAAATTTTCTGTACATCAAGTTATTTACACTTTCTAAATTTTTGCAACAATATTTAATTATTTATAATTTAATTATAGCAGATTTGCATTGAGTTTAGTGTAATAATTTCTTGTGCATTCTGATGCAGTTAAAAATAAAAATAAAATTTGTGTGAGTTTCATTTCATTATTGTCATAGCTTAGCAAAAGGAACAGACAGACAAGGTTTAATGTAACAGCTTGAAACGTGAAACATGCACACACAAACAATAACCGAAAAGCGAAATATTTATACATAGAATAATACAAAACTACTAAAAAGACAAAAAACACATTATAAAATTACTTAATTTAAAATTGTAAATGTAAAAAGCTCATTTAAAATATTAATATAAACTAGAATAGCACATAAATAATAGTGCTAAAATAACACCAAGAGCTTAAATGCATCATAATGTCAAATGTCAACAGTATCAACAGGCTTAAGGAGGAATACTTGTGATTGAGCTCAAAAGAGTTTTTTTTAATATACATTTCTTTATAACAACACACAAGAACACTCGTGTGTACAAGTGTCCAAAATACAAAGTGTTTTTAGCTATAGTGAAGGCTTTATTGAAAACTGGCTATAGTGAAGGCTATATTGAAGCTATAGGTATGCTATAAAGGTGGACTTACATCTATGAGGTCAGACAGATCATGGATGTAGTATTTGAAGACACAGCTGTTGGTGGCCTCCAGAGCAAGAAGGTACTCATTCCTGGCCTTGATGGCTTTCAGCTTGTTCTCAGTGTATTTTGCTTGCCGCTGAGTATAAAAGGTAAAAACAGAAGAATGAGACAACAACAGAAATGGACATATTCAATGTGATTACAGGCTGTCAAGCTCCAAAACAAGTACCATTAAGTACCAAAATCATCATAAAACTAGTATGTAAATACTTATAAACGTCATTGGTTCGCTACTGTTGTGAAACCAAACATCACAAAGTCAAACCCGTGTCATATGAATTTGTGAAAAACATCTATGTAAATTTGTTTGTGTAAAACATAAAAGCACAAGCGGTTTGGAACAGCAAGATTGTATGTAAACTATGACAGACCTCTTATTTTTGAGTAAACAAAACCTTTAAAGCCAAAATCAAACATAAGATCTTGATGGATGGCACCTTGTTTAGCTTCTACTACTGTAGCTCTCCCTGAATATAGTAATGTTAGAGCTGCCACCACAAACTACACTCTATTTCCATCTGCAAATGCTGCTGGAATGACCACAGGCTCTCCCTAGTAGGACGCACATAGAGGAGTTGCTGTTGGTCTTGTGGAAACAGAGGTGGCCCTGGAACAACCCAGTGATGATCCCATCATTCACTCTGTAAGCTGGTGGTACTGGACAGAGATGGGAACCAGAGGACTCCAGAAGAACAAAGACATGGATTGACAACAATATCTGTCCCAGACATGCTAATGCTTGACCCCTGACCGCATGTCATCTCATTACATCATCAAATGACATTCTACAACACAGTGTATACAGTCATGGTGGAGCCATTCATTTGGATGAATTGAGCTGCCGTTTAGTGCTAAGGATTGCCATATCGAATTAGAAATTTCTGGAATTCGCAGCCAGGAATCTCAGAAATACGAGAGTGCAAGATCACTATATCAACATTCAAACCAATTAAGCCTTGTCTTACCCTAAAAATGTTTATTTTGTACGTTTATACTGTGTATTACACTGCTACTTACAACATAAATATGTAAATAAACCAATTTCTGGTTTAATTCATTCATTTTAAATGTTATATTTCATTGACATGAAAAGACCACTATTGATCACATTTTATTTGACCGCAGAATGCTTTGATTAACCATTCCAAAATCATGCACTTCATAAGCCTAGTATTATTTAGTCATGATAAGCATGGATTACATATCTGATGTGTGTTATACATTGGATAAACCACTATCAACAGGTCATTAAAGCTGTCCAAGATCAAGTTCAGGACCCTCAACACCATCTGGCAGTGGTTACAGCTCCTTTCAGCCCCTCTCTCGACTCCCACTCCATCACCTTTCCCATTTCTCTGAAACCCCCCCTTCATCTGTTCATTCTTCTTCTGCCCACGTTCACCTTTCCTCCACATTCTCTGCCTAAACTGTTCAAGAAACTGTTCTGATATCTTAACCCCTTCTCATTTGAACTCTCTGATCCCGCTGCTCACCTTCTCCTTCATCTTCTCAATCTTCTTGACGGAGCTGCGGCGCACATGTTTCTCCTCGATCTTGATGCTGGTGAGGGAGTCGGGTGAGCGCGGGGTCTGCCTGTCCTCGTGTCGGACGTTGCGGCTCATCTGCTTCTCTTCTTGCTTCTCCGCATCCTTCAGCTTGCTCTCGGCGTTGATGCTGTCCATGTTGTACATGTGATAGGTCTTCATCACCTTTGCAGCGAGGAAGAGGAAACGTACATTAAATGTGCATAAAGTTGTAGCATAGACATCGGACTAATGGATCAGGCTCAGAAATGTATCCCAGCCTACATTTCATGGTGAGGCCAATCTAGGAACGATTTGGAGTTGAGGTATGGGCTAATTTGCATGTCGGTATGGGCTCATGGACAAATCCATTCAGGCCCCATATCTCAAGCCCATTTCCTTCCTACATTGAACACACAATGAAATTGAAAAGTATGCTGGGAAGCAATTTTAAAAGTGATTAGCTATATTTTACAGATAAATATGATGGTAAAATAAGTATACATATTTGTCAGACTGCTTTTGCATCTGTGTCATGGTGGTTTGTTTAAATAAGGGTTCCTTACAGGTGGTCATGCTCATGAAGGCAGCTTAAAAAGAGATTACAGACAAAAATCAGATAGACATCTGAACTGGTGACCTCTCAGTTTTAACAGTACACAGTTATTGACAACACAACAGACTCAAATAAACTGCTACGAGGAAAACACAGAGCAGAGATTTATTGAAGTAGGTTGAGTGCAAACCATGCAGCACTTTGATGGGGTCATATACAAATAAATGAGTATTTATTCATATTTTATTAAATTAAATAAAAAAAAAACACAACAAATTGCAGATAAACTGATAAGACCCCTATAATGAACAGTTAACATCTAAGTTCAAAGTAAGACTGAAAGATTCTTGGCTGTGTCATCTGTTGCTAGGATTTGAAGATGCCACCAAGCTTGATAGCTAGTATATTCAGCACATGCTAAATTTAGGAATGGGATTGAAGGGAGGATCTCATTCCAAACTTCTGCGCCTTTGAGAGGAATGTCAAAGAGTGACGCCATTCTTGTGCTTGCAATCAAACTCTCTGCCAAGCCCGGAGAGATGATACCAAGCCATCACTCCCTGTCTAAAAGAGAAAGTTAATGGACTCCATTTCCCTTCATTTTCACTGGCTTTCATGAGGGTGTCAGCCTTCATGATGGGCATCATAAATTTAGTAAGCTCTTTGCAGTGTCATCATTAATAGGAAACACTTACGAGAGGAATTTGGCAAACATAGATGTGGGCGGGTCTCGATGGCCTCTGCTTGCTCTTGTAAAGTGCAAAAAAAGCGTCAGGCTCTTTTCCCATTCTTGAAGGAATAGGTCATCCAAAAATGTTCCAACAAGGAAAGAAAGTCATTCGAGTTTGGACACGAGAATGAGTAAATTATGACATAATTGAATTTTTGGGTGAAAAACTGAACTAGCCACTGTTAAAAAGTGAAGAAACACATTTCATCATGGTTTTCGCTATTTGCAGCCCTATAAGGTTCCTCTTAGGTTCAAAAGGCTGAGATAATCATCATCAGCTTTTCCATTCATTCCTCCCTTTCTTCATATAAAGCACAGATGTCACTAAAAATGGTGCCAGGTTTATTTTCATCATCCTTAACTCTTTAATTAAAGGATTTGCTAACTTTTTATAGAGTATTGAAATGGGTTACAGTCATTTCCCAGGAGACCATGTGTGGATTTGTATGTGGGGGGAATCCAGTCGCCATTCAAAGTAAGCCAATATCACGGGGTTCTCCTCCTACCACATTTGAGCTCCGAACACCCCACCCTAAAAACCCCAAACTACTCCTTCCTCCCCCACAAAAATAAGGAATACAGAAATATGTGCGAAGGGCATTTATAATTGAATTTCTTCTCTCAGTAAAAATAAAACCCTGAAATCATTAGGATTATTTAGCTGTGCCGCTAATTAAAGACATGTATGTGTGGGGACCCCCATGCAACACCACACTTTGCATCAGAGAGCAGCCTTGATGCATTCACAAATTGCAACATTACTTCAAAATCAAATAAATCTCCCCTGAATTCTCCATGCACATCTGTTAATTTCAGCTCAGCACTCTCAGAAAAAAAGGTACAAAAGCTGTCACTGGGACTGTACCTTTTCAAAAGGTAAACTTGTGTCCATTTTAGGTGCTAATATGTATATTTAGGTTCTAATATGTACATTTTAGGTGGTAATATGGACATTTAGGTTCTAATATGGACAGTTTAGGTGCTAATGTGTACCATTAAGGTACTAATATGCACCCTTTAGGTACAAAAGCGTACCTTTTGTAAAGGTACAGCCCCAGTGACAGCTTTTGGACCTTTTTTTCTGAGAGTGTGCCAGGGAACATGGGTCTCTGTGGTAGTACCAAGTCTATAAAACAGTAATTTACTGCCCGCAGAGGGTTAAAATAAAGGTTAACTGCCATGAAAGGGTTTCTTTTTTGAACACTGAAACATTTCATTATAAACTATTTATTTATATTATAATATATAATAATATGATATAAATAATTAAGTGGTACCCAAGTAAGACTAAATACAACTACTATTTGATAGTTGAGGAGTATAAAACATACAGCATAGCTGGAATATCATAAAATCTTTAAGGATTACAATCAGTAAAGGGTGAGACTGGATTCCAGACTCCTGACCCACAACTGTTGCTGTTCATTACTGTCTTGAGAGCATCATCACCATTTGGAGAGCTCTCATGTTTGCAGTGCTCGACTTTGGCACTGCAAAAGCAATAGATCTGCTTTCGAGTCTCAGGTAGGCTGCAAGCAGTCAACCCACGTGCCAGCAGATTATTCATTGCTCGCTGACACACTATAATTACTATCATTCACTACTTGTTCATGTCCTTCTGTCTTACTAATGTATTACAGTGACTATCTGGAAAACAGTTTGTTCATTAAACATCCATGTCAAGGCATAAAAACATTAAGAGGCAAAAACTACAAATTGGACACAACCACACACAGGGGGTACACAGTGACTAAATGCTCTCAAAATGTTTTCAACAAGAAGAAAATGTAACTATAGCCAAGCCCTCGCCTCAAAAACACTGATTGGAATATAACCACAAGAGACCAAATTAAGCACTCGACTGAAGCAGAGACTCAATGCATCATGGCTGCAGCAGGCTGATAGAAACAGCTAGAGATATTGAGAGAGAGAGAGAGACAAGGAGGACATAATGTACCGACACTCCATTTGAAGTTTAAGGTAGAAAGAAAGTGATACAAACAGAAAATGGAGCATGGTAATGTTACAAAAAGATGATCGCCTCAGACTGAAATTACCCTCAACTACTATATGCTCTGTTTGTATCTTACCGTGTACAACTCGTTGAGGACCTTCATCAAATCCTCCTGCAGCTGGAGGCCCACCTCTTTACTCTGTAAGAGAAGAAAAAAAAAACATTAGTGAAAGACAAATAGAGGGAGATAATGGTGCAGATCATGATTAACAGTAGTACCCTGTTCTCTATTACAAATGGCTATCCTTCTTGGGCCTTGAGCCCCGAGGCTGTCACTGTTAGACGGACTGATGAGACGCCTATCTGCCCTCTCAGTAATGGAGGTCAGCACCAGTTTAGCCCAAACACATCTAGTTCAATACAGCCTTGCCCAACCCATTAGATTATACAGGACCACTGCATACATGGCCAGATTAATCTTATGGGCAAATGGGAACATCCAAAGCCTCTTTTTCTAGTTGAATATCACATTTTAATTGGAATTATACATCATATTGTGGATTTTGAATGGGTTGCAAACACCAAAGTACAATATCTTTAAAAGTTGTAATCATTTCCTCACCCTCAAGTAGTTCCAAACCAGTATGATTTTTTTTTTTTGATCAGAAAAGATTTTCATTTTTGTCCATACAATGAAAGTCAAAGGGGTCCAATGTCATGTCGATTCCCATTGACTTTTATTTTATGGATGGAACCATTCTTCAAAATATTATCATTGTATTCCACAGAAGAATTAATGTCAAATAGGTTTTAAAACAACATGAGAATGACTAAGTCAATTTTTATTGTATTTTTGGGTGAACTAACTAAGTTAGAAGTGTCACTAATACAGTTACACTCCCACTTGAGCGCTCGCATCTAAATGTTATACTGTTGTTAAGTGTATAGACAATGCAAAACCATTTAATTTCAGTTTAATGTCAATCAATTTACATTACTCGTGAATTTGGTGAGACTTCCTCTCAGAGACTGTGGAATAAAAAGGCCTGGTAAACTCAGTGAGAGATGGAAATGGTGGTTTGCCGTTCTGGCAGATGCTGTGTCTTGTAAGAGGAAGTTAGGAAACGAAGGCACAGCATGACATGAAAATTAAGAGCTTGCAAGTTCAAGTCCAAAATTCAATCACTGTGGGTTGATAACTCGAAAGCCGGCCAAAAATACGTCCAGCATTTATTGAGGGCTTTTACTCCGTTACTCCTTCCCTTTTCCCTTCATTGACAATTTTGAGGGATTCTCTTATTTTTGAAGGTCTGAACGGTGGTTCATGGGTGTTTTTGGACAGATGTCAATCAGCTCGAGGATGAGAAGTGGCGGAAATGATAGAAGAGAAAGGAAATATGTGACTGAAAGGAGATGACGCGTTCGCATCACCATAAAAGACAGAAGGGGGAAGTAAAGGGTGAAAGGGATTTGAGAAAGTATTCTTACACAGTCAATCTGCCACTTTTCACAAACAGTGATTGTGCAGTCACACAACTCCTTCCTGTTGATGGACAGACTGGAGTTCATTTTAACCCTTTGAAAACTGAGATGGATGAGTAAACTGTAGGGAGGCGTCCCAGAGGAGATCTCCTTTGGGTAGTCATTTATAATGAAGGTCTGATGTGTTGTATTTGGAAGCAGTGGACTGAGTAATGAACAGGAACACCCAGATTCAGAGCAGTGATTGAACTGACTGTCTGGAGAAGCTCACCACACCTCTCTAAGCATCTTTGAGGAAGTCTATCAAACGTAAAATAATGAATAATGGCAAGAAAAGATCAAAATCAAATATACAAACTGTATTTTATATTATATATATATATATATACACTCACCGGCCACTTTATTAGGTACACCTGTCCAACTGCTCGTTAACAAGCAGCCAATCACATGGCGGCAACTCAGTGCATTTAGGCATGTAGACATGGTCAAGACAATCTCCTGCAGTTCAAA
>JAOTRC010000017.1:12173118-12190684 GCA_027497675.1 Cyprinella lutrensis | reverse complement strand
TTTATATATGAATAACACATTTTCTTAAATATATACATGCATGTGTGTGTATTTATATATACAAAATAATTATATACTGTATAGCACACACAAATATATTACGTAAACAGACTTTTATTTTGCATGCGATTAATCGCAATTAACTTTTGCACAGCCCTAGTACAAATATTTCATAATTTTTCAAGTAAATATGAATCATGCACATAAAATACATGTATAATAAAGCATTGCCAAAAACTAAACACAATTACAGCACGCCACACACTTAGATTGAATCAGCATAGCCAAGCATGCAAAACAAGCTATTTGTGTAGCAACCATTTGGGTGGCAATTTTGCATCTATGACTGTAAATGTGAACAGAAGGGATGTGGAGTAAAACCGGGCTTTAGTTAGATGTGTCTGCATTATATAGCAGAGGGGAAAAAAAAGAAAAGATGAGAGTTTACTTTAAAAGGCGCTTCAAAGAGTCTGGACCGTCTGGATTCGATTTGACACAAAAGGTAGTGATCTTAAACCCACCATTACTCAATCAACGGCATTCGTTTACTTCCCTCACTACTACTTCCAATGAGGAAAAAACTTGATTTTCTGCCATCAGGAATTGTTTGAATGGTGAAAATGCATTCGAGTAACAGGTGGTTGAATAATAAGAGAGCCTGGAGGCATTCAGTCACAAGGAAAAGTTGTTTCAGAGGTGGTTAAGTTATTACTATACGATACACTCTAAAAAAATGTTGGGTTGTTTCAACCCAAATTTGGGTCAAATATGGACAAACCCAAATGTTGGGTTAAAAATGCATTTTAAAAAAAGTTGAATATTGAAGTTGGGTTAAAATTTGAAATGACATTTTTTTAACCCAAAATTTGGGTTAAAACAACCCAGCACTGTTTAGAGTGTGTGCATTGTATTAACAGAAAATTATATAATTTGCATGTTCCCATCAACTCATTTAACGGGTTATATATAGAACAAGAAATAAGAGAATTATTCTTATAGAAAAAGAAATTGTTTATTGGTACTTTGCTTTGGGCATGAGGAGGGAAAATGTTTTCTTGAACATCCTGTTTTTTTGTTTTCAAGTGAAATCATATAAAGCATCACAATGATAAAGAAAAATGTCCTGAATGTCTTCCTCATAATGACCCTTTGATTCTATTCTGTGAGTTTACCGTTGTGTTGTTACTTATGCTTGTCTTACACTATATATATCTATATAAACAGGGCCGCCATAGAGAGGAAACTAAACAAAGTCATTAAGACAGATGGAGGCCAAATGTGGCAATTCGCTGGAACATTGCAATCACCTCTAACCCAAATCAAAGAAAGCACAGGGCATAATCTGTAGGCCTGAGTTAGATAATACTATTCTGTCCAAAACAGTACTTTTTGTCAAGAGCCAGAAGTAAACTAAGCCAAAGTAAGTTTGGAAATGTGTGCACTGCAGGACAGAGACCTTCTTTAAAACTCATTAAAGTTGCAGACAACATAAAATCAAAATCTACCTTGTTTGCTCAATGCCTATTATTGGGTTTTTCCAATACTTTTTTTAATCTTTGTAATCTTTCATCAAACACTAGTAACTTGCTCCACTTGTGAAACAAATCTCCTTTTTTAGACATCACCAGGCCCTTTTCTAAAGAAGCTTGGTTTTGCAACAGAATAAAAAAGGGTAAAACTTTAGAATACTGTTCTGTCATTATTGAATAACTAGACAGGGACGAATGAGTAACACTCTAACTATTATTAACACTCTAGCTATTATCTAGCAAGAAACTCTGATTAAATGATTAGGGAAATGTGGTAGTTCACTATTACATCATGACATCATGACTTTTGCGTAAACATTCACGCCACTTTCGAGACAAGTGGCGTGCTATCTCTACGCATTTTGAACTATCCGCGTGTTTGTCTACGCCATTAATGTCCGTGTCATTCCACATGTCCGTACACGCCGTCAAATGTCCAGTCATAAATGCCATTAACCCCAGTGACGGTTAAGTTTAGGGACGGGTTGAGATCAGTCATATATTTATATAACGTTAAGTCAACAGCGTTCATAAACACGCTGAAAAGCCATTATGCGTCTTGATAGCACGCCAAAAATGGAAATAGGAATTGGCGTGTCATACACACGCTACTTCATGAGATCAGTCTGATTTTTTAATGTGCGAAAATTTCGGGCGTGAATTTCGAACTCAGCGTGCCTTCACACTTTTCGAATTGAATTTTTAAGTGACAACGTTGAGAAATATAGTATGGCTTCAACTTTAATTAGTAGAATCTCTAATTTCAGGTGTTTCTTACTGTGATAATTATATTATGGAAAGGATCAAGCTACGCTGCATTATTGCATGCATCCCCTAGGAGAATATTGACAAGTTAATTCTTTTTCCTCACCTGATTGGCACAAACAAGGCAATGAAGCATGCCACTGGATTCGCAACCGAGGACAAAGTGGCTGCAAGATGATAGGCTTGATTTCCATAAGGCAAACATGAGTAAGACTGGACTGAGGGCAGGACTGCATTGGTCAGCGCATTGACCCAGGCCAGAACTACAAAAATGAAGACCAGCTCTGCTCTGCTGTAGGTTCCTTTCCCAAACGAGCTGAGGCGCTTTATCACTGGGCCTTCTGGGAAATCCAGCATGGGTGTCTGCTCTGGAGTTTCACTGTGCGGGGATTGACTTAAATCAATCTTCTCCACCCGCTGAGAATCAACAGTATAACCTTTACTCTTGTGTTCCCGTTCCACAGCCGGGTGGAGATTGAGTAACAGGAAAGCGCCTAGGCACACCATCATCATCGCACTCAGGAAAAGGAAGAAAACCTGAGCGGAGAAGTTGGCCGGCTGGTAGTGTGCCTGTAGTTCTCCACCGGAGCCCCAGGATGAGTTCTCCACGCTAAAGTTTGCATTAGTACTTGCGTTTTTACAGTGGACGACCCCTACACCTTGGATAAGAGCCACCAGCGCTGGCACCAGACCACTTAGACCTTCTCCAATGAAGTAGGTGGTGAGGTACTGAGGCCGTAGACGCATCATGAAGGGTAAAAAGGTGACGGATGAGGTGCAGTCCACAACAGACAGTAGGAAGCTGAGGGACAGTAAGGCAGCACTATGTTCGCCATCTCCAAACGTAAGCGTGTGCTTCCAGAGGAAAGCCAGGAGTAAAGTGGCCACCACACCGACCGTCACGATGGTGTAGATAACGGGCCGCTCGTCCAGCACGCCCGGTCTGAAGCGGTGCATGAGTGTGATGAAGAGAGGGCCAATGTTGGCCATCTGGATAATTACTGTGAGATAGGAGGGCAGGTACCAACCCTCAGGAATGGCAGGAACAATCAGAGGCAGCTCCACCCACATACCGTTAATGGCCACCCATGATCCAATGCCAAAAAGGCACGCCAAAACATGTGTGAACAGTGACATGATGAAGGCACTGATGTCCAAAAGGCAACTGGTTTTTAAAGGTTATCTGTAAAATGGGATAACAGGTAAAGGAATTAGTTTTACAATGATAGCTCCAACTTTTCTTTGACTTTCAAACACTGTTTTGATGTCAGAAGTCATAACTGGTATTAGCGCAGCGCTTCTGTGTTGTACGTCACACGTAGGCTCACCATTGGCCGACATGGTCATGTGTGTGATGTGTGAGACTTACAAACGGAAGCGCTGCCCTGTTACACTAACTCGAGGCCCACAGAGAAGGAAATTAATAGTTGAATAAAGTTGTTTTTGTTTGTTTTTTGCACACAAAAAGTATTCTCTTCGCTTGATAAACTTAAGATTGAGTCACTGTAGTCGTTCGGACTATTCTAACGATGTCTTTGACTTCTCTGGGCTGGCCTATGGAGGAGTGATCCAGCTCATCTTAAAGGGATACTCCACTTTTATGGGAATTGGGCTCATTTTACAACTCCCTCAGGGTTAAACGTTTGAGTTTTACCGTTTTCTAATCCATTCAGACGATTTTCTGATGTTTAAAAGAATATCAGTAACCAGACAGTTTCTGGTCTCATTGACTACCATAGTGGGGAAAAAAATATATACTATGGAAGTCAATGAGACCAGAAACTGTCTGGTTACTGATATTCTTTTAAATATCAGAAAATCAGCTGAATGGATTCGAAAACGCTAAAACTCAACAGTTTAACCCTGGGGGAGTTGTAAAATTAGCCTATTTCTAAAAAAGTGGAGTATCCCTTTAAGGTATAAAAAGAGCAAATGATAAATCTAGATTATTTTTGATTATTTTTTATCACATTTTAAAAGTTTGGGAAAATATTTCATTGCCTTAGAACTAAAAAGTTAATCTATTCGTCAGTGGGAATTAAAGACAGAGGGAGAGCAAAAAAAACATTTTGCTAATCTTTTCTTAATATATTCACAAGTACACATAATTAGCAACCATAATCTCAATGGGCAAACACACACAGACACACAAGCGGGTATCCGGTTTATTCATAAACCCCAAAACAACACAAGTCCAAGCCGTTGATGGCTGGTATAATAACACAATTGGAAACAAACTCGGTGGAAAACAGTGGACTTCTCCAGTGAACAGACCTAAAAATAACTCTAAATTCTTTATTTATGAGAATGTTGTCCCATTACATTTTCCTATCATGTGTAAGTGTTTAAACTGAGGGTGTGGGAGATAGTTTAGAAGCATATGGTCTCCCCAGTTGACGTCTATAAGCTAATTTGTTCTTACAGACCTGCAGGGGGAAACACATGCATTGGGGTTACTGGCTCCTGTCTGTCCTGTTGGTTGTCAGATGACTAGTCACACATCCCATGACAGATGCCTATTCAAATCTGTTTAATAAGGAACATTTAATGGATTTATTCGGTTCTGCTCTTTCTATTAGGATTATTGGGTCTAATGGGCTCCTCTCCATTTTCCTTCCTCTCTCTTGCTCCGTTGCTCACAGACACACATAACACTTCCCCTCCAAGCAGCATAACACCCCTGTAGTGAAATGGATCTTCAGGAGTGCGGTCGGACCAGGCAGAGCTGCCTTCCTCCATCTGCTCGGAGACACACTCCAAAGACAACAGAAAAAAGAACCCGAAAAATGGGAGTAAACTATTGATTTTCCATGAAGAGCTCTATAAATCTATTGGGCAACAGGGGAGAGACTCTAGGACGGGAGGACATGGATTTATGAGCCTTAATGACGGGATGCACTTGTTAAATGAAAAAGATCACACATCTGTCCATAAGCCTGGCAGGAGATTGGTTTTGGTTCTGCACAAATCTGTCACAGAAACATCAATTCGGGGTGTTTTTGAGGGGATTGGTTTACCGGCACTCGACATCAGTCACATGTCAAAGGATTGTTCCAATCAACAGCACCTCTACTTCTAATTTACCCCCCCAAAAATAAGAGCCTGTGGTTCAATTAACAAAACTTCTTTGTCTTAATTCAAAGCGCTATGTAAAAAAACATTATTCTCGGACCTACTTCAGCAGGAAAATGAAAAAATTTAAAATATTGTGGGCCCAAGCCGGTGGCACCGCAACCCCGGCATCGGGGTGGCGATACCACCGGCTAATTACAACAACACTTAGAATTAAACTCAAGTATTTAAAATGTTACAAGTGAATTTGGATGGATGGATTTTTAATGTCTAATATTACCATTATGGTATTGTGCATCTCCATTATTTGCCACCAGATTACTAATGGTAAGAAATGGTACAATCTATTTATATAATCTACATAGTTAATTAAACTAACTTTACCAATGAGATATCACATTATATTATCGAAGCTAAAAGTGGTCAAATCTAATTGCGCTACGTTTCCGATGGACAGAACGAGGACAGAATTCATCCGAAACTTCACTGCCACACTTCTCTTTCTACACTTCCAAGAGTGTTTTCCTTTATTGTGTGTCTGCTCTTGTGGTTCAATAAAGTCGTAAACCTCCTCCGGACACGGCTCCCTTGACAGCATTTGCATTTAGAGTGCAAAATTTCTCCAGCATGTCATAGAGCTTTTAAGACAGGTGGGAAGTGTGCAGCACTAGGACGTAGGGCGAGTCCAATCGCACTTCAGCGATTCCCAGGAAGCCTCCAGAGAGAGGCCGGCTGGGAGCGTTCAATTAAATACCAGTTATTCCTGCAGTATGGAGGGCTGGGTAAGCTAAACTACAGGAAAGAGAAAGATGAGATGAATGTTGATAGTGAGGCTCATCTCTCTCTCATGGGAACTGAGGAACAGACAGAGAAGCAGCGGGGAAGAAAGAAGTGCTGATTGGGGTCTGAGAGACTCTTGCCGCTAGTTACAGTACTGTATATATTGGGGGGGAATTATTAAAAAATGAAGCAAGTCTTTTCTCCCTCTCGATTTGAAAGTTTTATAAAGGTTTGGAACACAAACTTGTATTGAACCTTAAATTACACATAGTTGAGACCTAGAGGTCATTCAAACATAGAGGCCTTCTCAACCCCTTTTGATAAAGTATCAAAATTCCCTGCTCAACTGAAGGGCTGATAGGACATCTCTAGTCTAAACTATGCTTGTTTTAAGGAGATTACCTGTGGAGGTTCTCTCATCTTCTCACTAAATAAAGCTACCATAAATGACTGTGAAACGGATTCACCTGGACAACCAAATGGAGAAAGGAAATGTGTGGATCAGAAGGCATCTCTTTCGCTCTGGGTCTAGATAGTGAACATTCTTGTCTGTCTAACCAGTCTATGAGACTTCATTCTTCATGAGACACTCACATCAATCAACTTCCCCTGGCTGACAAGATACAGAATTTTAGCTTGAGATTTTAGACTATAATCATCTCAATAATGACTTTAAGGAGCAGAAGTTCTTTTTTTCACCTTTATTTTACCAGGAAGTCTCATTGAGATTCAAAAATCACTATTACAAGAGAGACCCGGGCCGGCCAAAGTAGCAGCCATCCATAAACACAACATATTAAAATGCTACATAAAAGGTAGTAGCCATATATAAACACAACATGCAGTTTAAAAATGCTCTATGATGTTTTATGATGCTCTTAAATTGATCAATTGATATACCCGTTTCTAGTTTAAGATCGTTTTGCAAATTATTCTTTTTGCAAATTATTCCACGCCCAGGGTGCATATCATGAAAATGCAGTTTTCCCCAGATCTGTCAAAACCCTCGGTCCATTAAAAAGCAACCACTCAGAAGGGTAGCTGGTAACTAGCAGAATTGAGACAAAGGAGGGTACAGAGGTGTTGTTTTCTGCGGGTAGTCAGTGCTGTCCAACCCACCAGATCATAAAGAATGTAATGGTGAGTGAGGGACTTTGTATTTGTAATAAAGTACAACATTAAAAAAATGTTTTCCGTGTATCCATATACCCAAGTACTTGGGTCCCCTTTAAATAGATTTACCATCAGACATGAAAATGCTAAAATCATCAAGCAACTGTAGCCGAGCTTTTGAAAAGACCATGAAATTCATTTTCGGAGGATTTAAGGACCAATTTTAAACTGAGCAGAGCAGTTGGTAATGACTGAAATGCAGTCTGAAGCTCTTTCACAGCCTATGCTATGGAAGTAGTATGCAAAGAACTCAAGAATCCACAGCAAATTGTTATGAACCATATGGTTATAAAACCCTAATAGTATAGTAAGAGACCTTCTGGTATCTCTTCTCATAGCTAGCATTAAATGCTCATGCTATTTATGCACCCCTTAATCCCACTGAAAAAAGTCAGTGAGAAGAAAGAGATTATTGATTGAACTGAAAGAGAACTAAAAAATTGAAGCATCAAGCTCAGTAACAAACAGTGGCTTTAATAGAGAAATCGAAAGAAGACAAACGTCACCTTTTTGAAGAGGCGTCCTGAGTCCTCGCTGATTTGGGCGAAGCGTGGGATGATGTTGTTGAGGTATAGATCACTGAGAGTGGCGTGGTCTCGACTCTCTCTTTTCACCTGAGTCAAGAGAAGGTTCCAGCAGTTGACCGGAGACAAGACATTCTGCTCTTTCCTGGAGAGAAGAGCAAAAAACAACAACACGTTTATTATCATTCATCATAGAGTAGAGAGAGCAGCAGGATCAGCTGAGACAAGCTGTTATAAAATAAATAAATAAATGAATGCACTTTATGAGGTGATTTATTATTTTATGTACTAGTTGCAAACATTTTCTCTGACAATTAATTTCTATCACAAAATCAAACGGCATCAAAGAAACCATCATTTAAACATAAATAATTCAGGCAAATAAGATTCAAAATGTTAATATAAGAACTATTAAACTTAGTATTAATACTAAAATCTTTTTTTAGATAACCAAGGCATGTCTACCACACATTTTAATATTAAAATGATGACTTCTGTAAACATTTTTGAGTAATGATGATAATGAAAAGCTAAATCGGGTTTAAATCAGAAACTGAGATAGACAGTCCAATGCATCGTAAAAAAAACCCCATCAAACTTCGAACCAAATGTTTTGCTCCAATAGTTTAAATGAGAGACACTATTCAAATATCTATTGAAACAGGAGGAAACTGGAAACTTTCCATGGGAAACTTAATGGCCAAAACAAAAAAAAACAAAAAATCATATATAGTATATATACACCGCTTATTTGTATAAAGTCACATTTGAGTCACTCATTCAAACTGATAACCGATTTTGAAAATGAATAACTACAGATCACTTTGTCGCTGGTCACAGCCCTTGAGACTTACTGTACACAACATCATTACAGATAAATCTTGTCAAAAAACACTGTGAATGTTTTCCAATCAGGAATGTGCCCTTGAAGTTAAAGGTTACTCTAACACATGCAGTCCTACGGTTAAGAAGGGGACATATGCGTAAAGATCTGTCCTGATAAACCTGTTTGTCATCTGTGTGGAGGTAACTCGCGGACTAATACACCAAAGGATGCCATGTCAAAGAGGAATTCTGCTAAGCCCTGCGTTACTCCAGGCATATGCTGGAGGGATGGACCCAGCGGTCTGTTCATGCCAGAGGAGACAGCTGATGCTTATTGTCCCGTAGAAGCCCATGAGGTGGGGCCCGTTCCCTGCTGCTAAAATGCCACTGAATGGGTGGGGCAAAACCTGAAGTTTTTTCAGACCAGACAGTCTGAAGAGAGAGATGAAACGAGATCTAAAGAGCTTGCAGAAAACATCCGGCTGGCTGTTAATGTTTTACAGACTGTCTGTTTACAAAGGAACACATGACCTTGGTCCTGCTGTTAACTCGAGCGCTGAGCATCTGTGACAACTAAAACGATCTACCTAAACAACTAGCAACTTTGTCCATCAGCATTATGTAGATTTTAAGGGCTAAACAATTTGTGACCTGCTGCAAGGGGAACTAAACACTGCATTTTTTATTTAAAAAAAAAAAAAAAAAAAAAAAAACTTCCTCAGGGTTGATTAATTAAACCAAAAGATTTTCATTTTTATTTTGTAAAAAAATTACATTATATGTTCTAGTACACATTTATACATTATAATAATAACAAATAACAAGTCTTGGTGAGCATTAGATTTCAAAAACATTACAAACTCTTAACAAAATCTTGTTGGTAACAACATTATTTAACAAAATAACTCTTAACTCTTAACAAAGTCTTGTTGGTAACAACATTAATAACGTTATTTCCAAAAGTTCAATTCCAAAACCATGGTAATACCAGGCTTTCCAAAATGCAAAATATGCTCAAATACACAAATCATATTACATACAGTACACAGCTAAGCATCATCTGAACCTGTTTAACATAATACAAATTCATATTCATGTCATCAATACCTACATATGCTGGGCTGAAACCAGGCACTACTGACGCCTTGAATAAGTCTGAGTCTGGGTAATAAACCTCAAGTGATGTACAGATGTATTAACACTTGTCTGACACAGTCCTCCTTGTTGAAGAACACGTTGGACTAATCATATCACTCGACGTGGACCCTGTCTCACTCTCCAGGACATTCCCTCTGGTTTGCCTGCCGACAAGACTTCAGACAGACACTCCTCCCACTTAGTTCAAAGAAAAGGGAAAACAGCCAGCATTCAAAGCTCAGCGGGGGATCTGCAGGGGTACATCACAGCCTGTTCTCCTGCTCAACATTCATCAGTGTTGTGGAAAGGACGGGACACATCTCGTCTCATTTCATCCATGCCTATGCAACTTGTTTGATGATGGGATCAGAAAAAAACTGTAGTCATCAGACAGCCAATGTACAGTATTTCTGCAGAAAGGCTTTACATTTCAGCTTCACATTAGCTCTGATCAAAACATTTTTCCATAAGATCATTTCTCAGAGCAAATCTAACTGAAAAAAAAAAAACCATCCCAATCTCTACATATGGTGAAGGATATGTGGTGATGTGGCACTATTTTAATTCCTAAGGCCAAGGGAATTTTATCGGGATGCATATTATCCTGGATCCATGAAATAACTGGCCTTTAAAAATAAAAATATGCCTACCTCTATGGGAATTTAGCATAGGGGTGTCCTGGCTTACGCCCCCGGTATTTTTAGGAAGAACATGTATTTATTTACAATACATTATTCATTCACAAAGGATATTTTTAAAAAGTTGGATTTTTCCTATTTTTTTGGGATTTTGGATTTTTCCCATTAAAATCAATTTCCAAAGGATCAATTTCTTTTTTTAGTCAACTTTAGCATGGGTGTAACTTATTTTGATATTTAGCTATTTAAGCTAATTTGATATTTTCGATACAACCTTGTAATAGTGTCCCATTTAACAAATTTGTGAGTATCAGCTAAAATCATTCATTTACTCCTTATTCAACATTTTCTACTTTTAAAGTGGGGTGTCACAAAAACAAATGCTAACCGCTGCACAAGTCTTTAGCTTAGCAACATGCTAACTTTATTGAAATACCACTGTGTGACCATTGGAGATTCTGCCCAAAAATCTTCAGTCACTTAAAGTTTTTATTTTGCTGAGAAGGTGCCGTAGAAGAAAGTAGCTTGCTACATAGGGAGCAGATAGCAGTGTAGCTCTAGCTTTAGAGCAGACCTACTTATTAATAGAAAGCAGTACACAGGTAACAATTCAACTGAACAACTCTAGCTCAAAACATTTAGGAGTGCACAGTGCACACCACTAACTTTACTTTTCACAAACTTTCCCAGACACCCATTTCCCTCATCCAAAAAGCAGCGGTTAAGAACTGTAGCAGAAATAATTGCATTTGGATGTTTGGAGGCTACGGCTGAGGTAAAGAGTGGAATGAGATCTTGATGTTGCGCTGCCAACAATCGCACAACATGTACTGTAGGTATAAAGTAACACTTGGGAAACGGACGAATGAAACTGGTTCGAGCATGCAGCAAAATGTGAGGCAAAGATTATGGTCTTGCACAATAAGGGTTCAAAGAAGGTACGTCCCTGATGGTAAACCACTGAGATGTGTGCCAAAATGTGGTGTGAACATCTCCAGTAATTGACACACGATGAACATGAGCACACAAGAATGTACATGCAAAACAAATCCTTTAAATCTCTGCAGTTCTGAAATGTGTAAAAATGAAGAATACAGAATGGACACCAACAATCTGATGATTGTTCAATGACTGAAACCATTGACAGCCCTGAGAAACATCCTAAAATCTCCTAAACACACTAATTTACTTTTTCATATGCAAAGAAGCAAATCACATGCATAACCACATAAGATGGAGTCCTAGGAGAAACACAATTCCTCTTGAGAACTGTACAAAAGGGATGTTGATGAGATTAGCATGGTCTCTTGGCTGATGGAAAAGGTTCTTAAATGGCCATTCAGACGAGGGAGCTCCGGGTCATTTCTGGAAGGCCATGAAAAAGCTGAGGTCACATGAGCGGAGGAATTGCCCAATTAACGGCAAGGTCATCGCAGACAGAGCCGGTCTTTCACCAAAGGAACACTTCGCAAAGCCATGAGGGACTAATTCCTAGGTGACATACACGAGGGATGTGAAATGGGAGCATGTAGAGAATTTTAAGTGACGAAGATTATGAAGGAATTCTTGACATTTGGACATATGGGAGTGATGATATCAGTACACAAAACAGTCCTGAATCTACGCATGGACTATTAAAGACATTAATTGAAGGAAAAACATCTAAATAAAGACAATAATACTAATAACAATTTTATATAAAAAAATGTTGTATATACTGTTCAAAAGTTTGAGGTAAATAAGATTTTTTAAAGAAATTAATACTTTTATGTAGCCATGATGCATTCAATTGATTAAAAGTGATAGTAAAGACACATAAAAGTTATTTATAATTATGTTTTAAACTCTCTATTCATCAAAGAATGCTAAAAAACAGTTATTTTAAATGGGAATATTTAAGTTTTTTATCTACTGTAAACTGTGAAGAGTGTCTGATTCATTCACTCAGTCTTGTTTGGAAGGTACATGAGAAGGTGTTAAGGGGAATTCTTCACTCTGGTGAGAAGTGTTTTACAAGGCCTTGGATTCTGTCAAGACATGACACTGGGAAGACATCAGTCAAGCTAGTCAGAATGGAGAGGAAATGAAACTTGCCCAGCATGCTTTCTCTTACCGTCACATTTATAAAGTTCAGGCAAACACACCAGACCAGACGGACTCACTTCCTCTATAGTCAAACTAATCACGAGCTCCTCAAAAATGGGCTGGGAGGTATCGTGACACTGGATACTGCAGAACAGGCAACATTATGACACTTGTTTATGGAATTCTAATGTGGGCAAAATTCATTGGCAACAAGTGAATTTTTTGAATGAGAAAATTCACTTGTTTCTACCAGTGTCACTACCAGTTACTTTCAGACGAAACTTGCGCTTACTTTCTCCGTCCCATTTTTCCTCTGCTGTGTCATCTTTCTCTTCACTCACCCTCGCATTTCTCATCTCTAGATGTGAATTCTTTATGCTCCATCCTAAACTCTTCAATATCTGCCCTCTCTCCTGTTTTGAGCACTTCTTGCATTGTTTTTTACTTTGGTTTAGTCCTCAGTTGTAAGTCACTTTGGATAAAAGCGTCTGCAAAATGACTAAATGTAAATGAAATGTGAGGAATAGTGAATAAGGGTTTAGGGGTGATTTTGGATAAATTCCTTGAACATCCAGGGATGTTTTTTGGATCTGGTTGGATCAGAAAGGTGGCCTACTGGGCACACCTAAGGGACTCTGGAAAAGCACAATAACACAATGACATTAGGAAGTGAGGTACACCATGTAACCATTGTTTTTAAAACTTTGAAATTATGAAATCACTGTTATGTTGACTTCTTGACCTCTTGAGGGGGAAAAGTTAAGAATTGGTTCATAGTGTAATCTTGGATAAGCAGAGTAATGGTCTAAGCATATGACACATCACCGCTCATCTATGGCACCAGTCGAATCACCACCCTTCTTATTTGTCATGAGTCCAGATGTTGTGGTCAGTTTCAGCTGCTTCTTCGTATCAACTCAGACCATTTGTAGGAAATCAGGCATGCTAGAAATTAGGTCCGTACCATGGCGTGTTTTCATTCCAGACCGCGTTTCTTAACCATTCTGTCCTTTCATTGCCGAGCGACTCGTCACCAGGCCTCCCGCTTGCTTGCTGAACAAATGACACACACTGTCATATCACACATAGAGGAGCCTTTTGACCCTTAACTGGTAAAGCAGAAGGCACTGAGTTTAAGAACACAAGCAGTATATCAGGGATCTCCAAACGATCCCCATAGATGCCCCTTAGTTTGTAGGTTAGGGCCTCACTGACAGCTACGTTCTTCTGGAGGAGCGGGCCGGAAAATGCCTCACATTCCATCATGGCATCATCGTCCCAGATGTTGCCTTCGTTTGTTAAACATGCAGATGTTGGAGCTTGGGATTCACGGAGGGCCGGGATTGGTATTTAGCTTCGAAAATCTATCCCAGCGGGGGTCAATGGTATTAGGGCGACCATGAAGGGGTTATTGTAGACTTTGTGTAGCGAGGGGAATTCAATGAGAGTGATGGTGTAATACAGGCCCAATGTGAAATAAAAATGAGGAAGATACAAGGAAATCAGGAAACAAGCAAAACAAATGATGTTAAAAATTAGTTCTCAGAAATAAAAAAGATAGAAAAAAATGCATGATGCTTAAGCAAACGAAACAATATATTTTCATATATTATATTATTAGTTTCTGTCTCTCCGTCCATCCGTCCGTCCATCCATCCATGAAAAAAAATCATTAAATAATTTGTATTAATAATATATTATTGTTTCCGATTTTCTAAATTCCGAATTTTATTATAAATTTAAATTAAATATAAAAAATAATGTATTATTTAACAATATATTATTATTGTTGTTATTTGTTGAATAAAATATTATTTTATTATTATTGTTGTTATTTGTGAAATAAAATATTATTTTGAATTAAAATTATTACAAATTATAATTGTTACTTATAGTTAAATTATATCCTGATATTTTTCTTAAGAATTTTTCATAAAACTGTTTGTTTGGTTTTGATAAATTTGTTTTGTAGATAATGGTTTAAAAAATAATAATTAAAATGATTAACAAATATTATTTATTTATTTATTTGTATTTACTTACTATTTATTATTAATAATTATTTCATTATTTATAATTATTACATTTTTTTTTCTGTCATTTCGGAATATTTTTCCCATTAAAATGTCTATATTGTAACATATATTGTTGTTGATCAAAAATTAAGAATATTTTGTGATATGCATCCACCCCTCAAACTACATTTTGTCTCCATTTGAAACTGAACCTCCCTCAGGATCTCTACGCCGGGGTGTCATCAGCACGATAGCCTGATAGGGCACAGAGCTGTCACATGAAACCTCTCTCAAAAAAAACAAACATGTGTGCCAACTATTGATCATTTCTAGTAGCTGTCCGTATGTTGACTTTCCCAGACTTGAAGCCTCGAGCACTCCAAACCATTATTGGGACTTGGGGAGGAGTCAAGTGAAAATACAAAGAGCAAAATAACGTGAAAGACAGAAAGGGGGAAAAGGAAGGAGCAAAGACAAGCACATGACAAGGTGGAAAATGAAAGAAACAAGTAAAGAAAGAAAAAAAGCTCAAGCAGATATCCCCCATGTCAAAACATTGCCAGAGGCAAAACCGCCAGAAAGAAACCTGTCGAGGTACGCATAGCCTGGAAAACAAGTCAAATCCAGTCCAACCTATCTAAACAGCAAGCACAAAAGGATGACAATGTGTTACCAAAAAGCATTGCGAGTAAAAGCACCTTGATAAACGTTAATGTAAGCAAATATTTTGCTTTATAATGATCAGTTCGTTGTAGACAAGGGAAAGACACTATGGTTAGCGTATAAAGGTTCTGACCACAGAGATCCATTTAGACAGTATATAACACTGATTAATAGGCTCTCCCGCAGCATATCCTATAATAACGACTGCTGCGAGACTTATTCTCATAGCTCACTATTGGTATCAGGAAACCTTCATTCATTTAATGCCAGGTCTTCAGCATAATTGCCACTTGCCTTTCTTAGTAACCGAGCAATAAAAACCAGTCAAAATATGAAAATAATATCAAGGCCACTTAAAATACTGTTTTCTTTCACACAAAACAACTAAATTAGATTAAAAGCTAATATTATCAATCAGACAATATAATATAAACATTTATATCTTAAGTACAAACATTAATGCTCCACTTTACCTGTTTTTCTTAACATTACACCAGCTGTTTCTTCGTAATACATACTAACTCTAACCACTACAGTATCAGGATCAAATATGGGTCACTGGAACAGAACCAAGGACTTCCAAGAAAATACTTGACTTTATTCCACGATCAAAATCCCCACTGCTATCTAACCAGAGATGTGAGACAAGCCTCTTATATAACAGCAGGGTCTTGTGAAAGCCTCAAAAGACTTACTGTATTTACATGGTCTGAAGCTGGTTCATCATCATCCTGACAAACAAGGAGACTCTGTTTAAGCCTACACACTAAAATGTGAGTGGTTACGGAAGATTTTAATGAATTTATCTTGAAAAAGCACAAAATGAAGTGTCGACTGAATATCACATGGCCCTGGTGAGAGTACTCAACTGTCTCGACTTTCACTGCATGCAAAACAGCTCTTGTGTAATCAGAAGTGTGTGTGAGAGAGAGGACAAAAAAGACTGCATAAACATAATGACTTCACACCGCACACAGGTAACGCCATGGACCACCAGACTAAAATTGATATGCAAAGACAACTTGAAGGAAACAAAGCCAAGCCTTACTTAAATTGAGGATCCTTTGTGTAGCGTGTCTTGGCCAGGAACCTCTCGGCTAGTTTCTCAAGGTTGCGGGAATAGTCCATCTCGATCTCTGCCTTCTTGCGGAAGAAGTCCTGCAGGTCCTGCAGGAGTTGCACACGGATCTCACATTGCTGGTCCAAACACTTAAGCTGCTCCACCAACTGGGCTCGGATCTCTGCCAATCAGAGAAGAAGAAGAAAAAGAAGATGCAGAGTTATTGCAGTACTTCATACTCTGGTTATGCATAAAGGTGCTTAGTATTATTTGTTAATTCTGTAAAAAATTATGATTGTTTTAGTGTTTTTAGTATTTTATGTTCACCAAGGCTGCAATTTTTTTAAACAATAATATTGTGAAATATTTTTACAATTATAAATAACTGTTAACTGTTCTCACATCTTTTAAAAGTTGGATTTTAAGCAGTCATTACTTCAGTCTTCAAGTGTCACATAATCCGTCAGGAATCATTCTAATATGCTGATTTTTGGTGCTCGAGTCAAGAAAACAATTGTGCTGCTTACAGTTTTTCTCAAATGCTTAAACACTATAACCAGGCTTTTGAACTAAAATTTCAAAACCATAATGCCATTTATAAAAATGCACCCATTCCACTAAAACTACAAACCCTCTTCCCCTGTTTTGACACATTAGTTTAAAACTCTACACAAATCCCTTCATTTATCATTGCATAAACCATGTGGTCATTTAGAAAGCACTAGCATTAACGACTCTCCTATGATTAAAGGCGACACTTCCGGTTTTCTTCCCACCGGAGCCATTTCAAAATGAAATCAGCGTATAGCTTCATTTTGACCTGAAAATAGAATGTTTGGGAAATTGGGTGAGACGTTATGGATTTGTGCTACCTGTTTTGAGAATACGAGAAACAAGAAATATGTAAGCAATCGAGATCGAGAAAAACTGTAATATTTGTGTTACATCACTTTTGATCAATTGCCAAATAAAAGTATACATTTCTTTTAAAAATATTACTGACTCCAGGCTTTTGAATGGTATTATATTCAAGCTCAAATATTTTGCAAACAGTGTCAAAAATGTACTTTTAGCATGGACCCTACGAGATCATCATCAGATGTGTCTTGTGCGTCTTTTTCCGAAGAGGAAATATGGCAATTATAAATGAATCTAGGATGCCTCACGTTGTTTCGATTTTCTTTAAAACTCCCTGTGGAAACACATGTGGAATATTCCTCACATCTGTTACGAAGCACGAGACATATGTAGATCCACATGCAGCTTTATTGAAGAGTAGTCGTACAGGCAGGGGTCAGGA
>JAOTRC010000017.1:12075138-12090169 GCA_027497675.1 Cyprinella lutrensis | reverse complement strand
TATATATAGTTTATTATAATTTTAACATTATTTTTAACTATTGAAGCAAAAGATAATATTTGAATTTAGAGTTAATTCTTTTTTTTTTTTCTTGAATTTTTAGAGATAGATTTGTATTTAACTCTAAATTTAATTCTTATATTCAATAAATATACTTTTCTGGGCCAGGGTGTAAGAACACTACATTTCCCAGAATGCATTACCTGCGTTGAATTTCTTTGAATTCTTTCACAATTCAGTGAATTCTTCTTCCTGTCAGTAAAATTCATCTTCCTGTAAGGTGTGGTCAATTAATTTGACATGTCACACTGATGAACTGAAAGGAGGCCAAGTTTTTAATTCAGTTTTCTTTTAACAAACCTGCAGCAGAAGCAAGCAGGAGGACTCTACGCTCGCTTTCAGAGTGATGTGTTTATAGTAAGCAGCTTTTGAGGAGAATTGTGTCCTTTTATGGTCATTCTCCTTGCTTTGCAAATATGCACTAATGCGATGGCATCTCCTTTCCCCTCACTTCGCTCTCTCTCACTTCGATCCCGCTGATGAGGTACCAACGAGGGCCACCGGTGTCAGTACGGTCCACCATCCTGTGACTCATCCACTTGTAATCTCTCGTGAAAGTGCCTTTTAAAGTGTTCGCATGAGTACGTGTGTGTTTTTGAAACCCTCAAAGGCCTCTGACAGAGGTTTGTTTTTACTTCGGACATGTAAAAGCCTCACTCAGGAGTGTTTAGGTTAGAGCGCTGCTGTCTGCGGCCCTCGCTCCACTTACAGCATGCTGTTTGGGAGTGTGTTTAAGAGGAGTTATCTGCATCTAATATATACAAACACGCATACAGACATGCTGCAACTATCTTAATGTGACTAATGCACCGGCTTCGCTATCAGACAAGAGCTGAAAGCGCTCAAGGCATCTTGTGTGGTTGTATAAGGACCATTTGTCCTGACACAGCTCTCACATGGATGAAATGAAAGCGGTTAGTGATTATTTAACAGGTTAAACTTGCATAAAAATATTTCTGTCTGGTGTAGTTTGGCAAAATGTCATTATTCACATTCTGTAAGCTTGACATTCTGACCTTGACATTACAAGAGGATTGGCAACTCTAAGGTTTTTCTAAAGTTATTTCTGAGTGTTCAAAAAAAAGATGCAAGGAGAAAATGTCATATTTCAAAGCTATTAATATGTGCGTAGCACGACAGGGAATGTATTAAGTCATGTTTCTTATTAAACCTCACTAATGCCACATTATGTAGCGTGTCATCAATTAAAATCAATCATTGGAGCTGAGGCATCATGAATTAAAGATGCTCTAAAGGTGGACAGCACACGTCTGGATGATTGGTGTGGGCTTTGTTCTGGTCTGCGTTCTGGCTGGATCAGTGACTATAGTTCATTTGATGTTTGAGATCGGTGTAGTCTCAGTATGATATTGCACACAGTATTTTAAAGCTGTTTGAATGATCTGATGTTGTTGCTTAGTCATATCAGGCATTTTAATATTGTCTACAAGCTTGAGATCACTTCATGGTGGAATGACTAGTTAGACTTAACTAACTTATTATTCAATTTAACAGTTATTTTTTTATGAGCCTGTACCAAACAGTTCAGATGCCAAATAATGGTTAAAGTCCATTTTTCATCGTTCTGCATTGATTTTTGTGATTTTACTTTTGTCCTTAAATGCGTTTATTTGAGTTAAAAGAGGTTATTTGTTAAATTTGACTAATCTCAGTCTGCATAGATACACAGAAGACACATTATCAAATGAAAATGAGTAAAAAGGCTATTTATTTATAACATATTCAAATCTGGTCATCTGTGTTTTCCCTTATAAAGATTTACTTTGGTAACCATAGTGTCTGACTAAACACCAAAGACATTAATTTGATTGTTACTATTAATACAACTGTGGTAACTAGCTATTAGCCACCACTGTCTTAAAATGTTTGTATGATATGTAAATTATGGTTGTTTGAAAAGGAATTAAACATTTGATTTCATTGTAAATCATAGATATTGATTCAGATTTTTAACTGGTCTTTTACCATTAATGGACATCGCAACCTTTTTTTTGGTATTTAGGTGAACTGGTCCATCTAGCAAGCCCTGTATAAATATGCTGGCTGCTTTTTAGGTTTATGTTCACGAGATATTTATCAGATGTGTTTCTTAATTGACATTCAAATGGGCCACGCTGGTGTTTAAAAACAGCATTGTGCCGTTCAAAAGTATGGAAATGAATGCAGACATACTTAAAAAAAATGAACTGCAGTATATTTAACTTGAAGCCTGACATCTGACATTAATGTTATGCACATTTGCCGTTGAATGTAGTGGATTTGTTCTAAAAGAAGTCTTTTAAAGGTGCTGCTAACTTTAGAGACATAACTTGTCAGATTTTATGCACCATGCTAAACTGAGAAAGTCAGACGTTGTCGCTTAAACAATGCTAATCGGCCTCACTATCCGTCATTAACGCGTTTAAAGTTAGTTTATATATAAGTGGACGTACACTGGCTTTTGTTGGGGTTGTTGGGCAGATCTTCTTCTGTGTGTGTGGCTTTGATTAGATACACACGGTGAGGCCCCTAATCTGCCATTCATCTGCGCAGGAATTTCTCAGTTTCGGAGGGGCCTCTGAGAAAACTCTCAACGCAAACAAACAAAATATCAGCTTACCATGCCTCGCAATATCCCCTCTCCGATCTGGGGACGCTGAAGCAACACACTGTTTATTGTTTCATAGTAAACTCTGCTGTTGCTGCCTCCTTAATTAGATTTTACCTGCCTTATTTTTCTTTTTCCCCACCCTTGCTTTTCATCCTTTACTCTTAAAAAGGTGATGTTTTCGTGGACCACCGTAAACCACAGGGTGTTTGGAGAAACAAGCTTTCCGAGAAGAGAACTCTGATGGGAATGGGACAGACATCTGAGAGTTGAATTGCTTTTGTTGTTCTGTGGAAGATTTCTCAAATCTGTTTACGATATTAACAACTAAAGTAAGATGAAAGCTTCAGATGCTCAAGTTTCGGTAATGTCTGAGATGCTTCCTCGCTCTCTCCTCCTTACTTTTTCAAACGCACACCACCGTACCTCCAGGGATAACTGGAGTGTTTCTTTGTGGTTTGATTTGCCCCAGTGTGGCCATGAGAATGCAGGCACTCCACAGTAAACCCCCAGGGTTGCCACCAGGCAGATCCACCTCTTCCTCACTCACCTGAGGGGCCTGTCACCCTTTCCTGGGGGTTGAGATGCACCTCTCTTCATAGACACTAGGGTGAGGTATATTATCAGGGGGAGCCTGTCTACTCCCCGAACGTAGGGCTTGCACCTCGCTCGTGTGCACAGAGCTCGCTTTGGAGTCTCTCTGCAGTGACCGTCTGATGTGGATCGCCTTGGGAAATTTTAGCGTTGTCAGTCACCACGTTTCCTTTCATCGACTTTCCCGAGCCACGTTCTGTCATTTTTTTTCCCCTCTCCTCTCCCTCACCCAAGTGTCATAGAAAGTAGATAAAATTAAAACTTTTTACATATTTAAACATAAACACACATCTTCAAAAACACAAGAAAACCTTCAAGTGCCTCGGGATGAATTCTCACAGGCACCTTGAACTTGTGAAGAGGTGTTCAAGTGTGCGTTTACATTCGTCTCTTTTGTTTACCATGTTTGCGCTTCTTTTTAATTTTCTCTGTTTCGGAAAAAGTAGACAGCTCGTCACTACGCTCGCTGACCTTACCCCGTCACCTATAAAGTCCTCTTATGGTATTGTATATGCAAGCAATGGCACTTTGTTTTCTTTCATAGACTTCATGCCTTACATGGAAGCACACAGTGGCTCCAGCCAGCGTTGTGTATCACGGAGAGACTTTCGCATTGTGTATCGGCTAGAATAAACTGTAGGAGGCACACCGGGGTCAGATCTCCGCTATCAAATCCTTGGATGGATTGGATAGGATGTCAGCGATCTTTCAAACATGACATGTCAGTGTTTAGAAATGAAAAGTACACCACAACAAAAGAGGGAAACCTAATACGCCATGCCCTGATGCACACTTATCGGCTCACTTCAAAGTGCACTTGTCATTCGCCGTCTGAAACAGGGTGATTTTTCTCTCCATCTCTCCGTTTCTGTCAAATAGCTGTGCCCCCCTGAGCCAAAAAAGTACAGACAATATACTGAAAAAAGGGGGATAGAAAATAGGTTTTTCTTTTACTCCCCCTCCCCTGTTAACTCCCCCCTCTCTTGCCCCCTGATCTCAAGCCTCACTCTCTCCACACACTCATGGGGAATGTTTGGAGGCCCTGTTCATATTTTGTTTGCACAATGCATTCCTGCAGGCTCTTTATTTATGTCAATCTCCCCTTTGATCAGGGTCCGCTTACCCACTCGGTTCCTGTGAGTGAAAGAACCCACCTGTGAGGCAGCGGCCAGGGCTCTGGATTCTTGGGAAAGTTTACCGTCAATTAATATGGCTAAATTATTTCTTCACATGGTAAACTACTTATGTAAGGTGATCCTGGCTGGTGGCTGATTCCCTGACATCTGGGTTGGATATTCTGCACAGATGGTTCTACCTGCTCCGGGAGTCTCTTTTCATTTTGTTTTCCCTCCGTCCTTTCTTTCTCGCTTTCTTTCTTTTTTTTTTGTGCGGGTGAAAGGTAGGCCATGGTTGAATGCTTGGGCAGAGTAATACAACCAGCAGGGAAGTGAAGGGGGCTGTTATTCTATGTTTTATTGTTTAGTTATAGTTAGTGTAGTAGCTTATAGTGCAGGGGCTTTCTAACTTTTTAATACTAAGGTCATATTATTTGATGCTAATATATTAATATACTATTGAAAAAGAATAATTAAAATTCTATCATGATAACTCTGTCATGAGTGTTTGGGATGGTAATGACAGTTAATATGTTTGGTTTTGGCAGAATAGATCTGCTACTGCCAATATATTCACAACAAGCTAATGTGAGCAAGTAAGAGATGCTGCTGCTGAACAATAGCGTGCACGAATTAACAGGCTCCAGCAGATGTACTACAGCAGATGCTGACCAAGGATTTAAAGTTCATTGGCTACTGAAACAGAAGGAACCAATCAGATGATTAGATATAGAGAAGAATGTGATTGCAAGCAGATTGAGTTAAGATGACAGAAGTAGTTTCATGTCAGAACTATATTTATATGTAAATATATATTTCCATTAAGACTGTGTGATCGTTTAATTGCATGTGTCCTAAATTAAGTCACTATATAGTATATCACTGTTATTCACTAAAGTTAAATCTTATTATTATTATAATTATTTATTTAATTAATAATTAATAATTTATTAAAATAAAATTAATAATTTATTTTACTAATATTTATTAAGTATTAAGTTATGTTTCTATTTTTATTTTAAAAAAGTGAAGTGCTTTTTACAGTTATCATTCCAGTGTTAATTGTTTTGTAAAAAAAAAAAAGATACTACATCAGATATATACAGTACATACATTATGTGTGTGTGTGTATATTATATATATATCTATATATATATAAAAAATCTTTGTGCTGGCATGTTGACTTTGACAGCCCTAAAACAGCCCATTGACTGCCCTTTTTTATTTACAGATTTTATTAAAATATGTTTCGCCCCTTTTCTTTTGTGTCTCTGAAAGTGTCCCTTGCCACTTTCCCTAAACTGAGTTCCACCTGTAGTGCATACACATGCAAAAATAGGCCTATCAATCCAAGGGAGCTATGGGAATGACACTAAAAGTTTTGTATTTAATTTAATTTAGTTTCAGTTTCATTTCTTCTAGTTTTGACTTGTTTATCAAGACCACTTTAAGTCCTGAATTTATAGGTAGACCTACATTTAATGAATTACAAATCAAGTTTCCTTTCCCCCCGCAACAGGGCCAAGAGACCAATCAGATTGTCTTTTGTTTTTTAAATAACTTCGATATCTTGAGACTTTTTCACTTTTTCATCAGACTTTTTTTTTATCAACTTGATTAACCTCTCTAATCAAGTAATGTGTTTTTTTGTCTGTTGCTGGTTTAGCATATTATTATCAGTTTTTTTAATAACAAATTTTAATAGATCGACCTGGTTTTAGACACTACTGAGGGTCTGTCCTGCTATCTGTTTCTGCAGTGAGACTGGAGCGCCGGACACGTTCTCATACTGAAGCTCTCTCCTTGCATCCCGCCCTCAGCTATCCCAAAACCCCCTTAGGAGTGGTGGACTCACAAGTACCCCATATCCAAATAATTAATCCAAAGCAATTACTCACTGCCTTCATCCGTCTCTTAGCCTGCTAACAAAACATTTCTACGTATGTCCTCATCAGTTAACTTTAATTACGCCGACTACAATTTATCAGCCTCACATTAATGAAACATGCTGCACCAAGATACTCACAAAACTGTCCTATTTTCCCTCTTTTTTTCTGTAATGGAAGGAAAAAATAATAATTAAGAAACTCAACAGTGAGGAGCCTCATGAGAGAGCCAGCAGGAGTTGTGAGATATCACTTTTTTTCTCCTCTACTTTGTTCTAATCAAGAAACATAGTTACCGTCACGAATGTGCCTCCTTTATTCAGCATAAGTAAAAGCAAAATTTTGCGAAGATATAAACAACCTGTTTCGTTATGTGATTTATTTTTTTTACCTGGACGTTGAAGATAATGTGAAATCTGAATGTTGTAGCATTTTTTTTTTATATCCAGAGAAATTGTGGGTTTCGTTGACAGTTTTGTTGTTGAATGTAGTGGGAGAACTTGACATTTGTGCACTTATTGTGTTGAGTAAATATTAGCCATCTGGGTCAAATATCACCTCTTAATTAGTCAAGTTTAGGAAAACTGGAGGCAGGCTATGTAACTTAAAAAAATCAGGCTGTATAGAATGCAACATGTTTAGCCTAACTTTCAAATTGACGGAAAAAACATGAACGTCTGATTGACGTCAATCAACACTTTTTCAATCAAAATTGTTTTTACTATGGTTTCACACACATTCACTTTTCAAAATATTGAGGCACGGATGTACCTAATACAAATAAATAAAACATCTCCAGTTAACTAGCAGATCATTCATTTAGTTTGCCATTAATTAAGAGATCTAGCACTAAAATCAGTTGTTTTTGAAATCAAGCTGAGCGCTCGTGTCTGCTGCCATCAGTTGCATGGACGACGCAACTCGAACGCAAGTTTCAATCTATCACCGTTGTGGAGACTCTCTTTTCATTCTGGTGAAATAACAAAATAAAATACACACAAACGTGTCCCTGCTTGATATAGGCTGTAACCACTGATGAACATAGGCTATTTAGTTGTAATGAGAGAAAAAAGAAACTTTAGCCTACGAGTGTGCGGTTTCGAACCACTGATCTACATAATGAAATGTTCCATTCTGAAAAAAGCCTTCAAAGCTAGCCTGCCTGGGCCTGGCCATATTTGAAACGTTTCACTCAATCGTTTGTTGGTTACGTCTATATTACGTCAATTTTAGTCGTGCACTTTATTTGAAATGCAGCATGCAATGTTGTTTAATAACTTTCAAACGGTAGAGCCTGTTAACAAATTCAAATTCATATTGTGGCCGGGATTATTACGCAATTTTAATCGGACAATTTGACCAGTGAGATTTAATTTTGTCTGACATTTCATTTATTTCCCGGCCAATGTCCGGTAATTACCGGACAACGGAAACCCTGGTAAGAAGGATATCTGTCACCATATTAGCTAGACCTTATTTCCTTTACTGATCTGATGTGAACATGCAAGGGGACATGATGAAAGCCTGAAATTTGCTGCTTATTTGAACCTGACAGCACTAAATATAAATCATTAGTCCTTATCATACTAACATCTATATATAAAAAAAATGTGAACATCGATTTTTAGGTACTGCCTCAATCTAAATAAAACCTTTAAAAAGTATAATCATACCACTTTAAAATGTATGAAGTGAAATAAGTCACCTAAAACTGTGATTATCTACACATCAAAGATTTTACAAGCAGTTTGAGCAATTAGCAAGGATTTTGAGCATCTTAGTAAAGTCCTGCTCTTAGCTTAGATGGATCTCTTCCTTCTCTCCATCAGCCAGGGTGGGGATATTCCTGTTACCGGGATTCTGCAGCCAACCACTTTCGTTTGAGGGGAGCTAGTGTTTGGTGGAGCTCATCCTTGCTTCCTCGGCCAAGGGCAGCCTGGGAGCAATTTGGCAGTGTAAATTGTTGCCACACATGGGGCCAGTTGCTGGCAGGGTCAGAAGCCCTTGATGTCACACCCTGTCATTTCAAATTATGTTATGCAAAGCGAGGCAGCCGCTTAATTTTCTTGTAAGTTGGACCACGGGGCCCCTTGGGCATAATGAGCAGGAAGTTATAATTGGACCGAGCTGTTGATTGCGATAATTGCTACTGTCTGTACGAGGTAGCCCGGCCTGCTCTGATCAGCTTGTTACCAAGGCATGACAGCATGCTGCAATTCTGCCTGGACTGAACGAGGGAACACAGGAGGTGGAGGTGAGGGGGGGAGGTCTGAGGGGGTAGAAGTGCTGCTTTTGGAAGCATCTGTGTTGTGTGGGTTTAGATGGGTGCATCGGCCATTCCTGGCCGGGCCTTTTTTTCTCGGCAACAATGCTCTCCATCCTTCCCCCACTGACCCTTTGACATCTGCCCACTTGTTGACCTTTATTTTTCGGTCTGTGAGGGGGAAACGCAATAAGGTCACTAGGCTTTGTTCTGTTCTGAAAGGTAGGAAAGGGCCATTAGTGTCCACAAATCCTCAGACATAACTATGGATTCACAATGTTTGAGACCCTATAAAAAGCTAAATATTGAAGGGGGATTAGACTGTTGTGTTCATATTTTAGACTAGCATGGTGGATTTATTTCTTAAAGCAGTAGTTTACGCAAAAAAGTCTTCATATTTATATTCATACTTATGTCTTACTGATCTAACATCTAGTGGGGCACAAAATTTTGCTGTCAAGCTTCAAAATGACAAAAACTTCAGTTCTGAAGACTGGAGTAATGTCTGCTGAAAATTCTGCATTGCCATCACAGAAATAAATTAAAAGTTATTTTTTTTAAATTTCTTAACTGTGTTTTTGATCAAATAAGTGTAGCATTGGGGACCATAAGATACTAATAAGAAACATAAACATTTAAAAAAAATCTATTCTATTCTTCAGACTATTCTTCAAAATATTTGCTTTTGTTTTCCATGGAAGAAAGACACTAAAAAGTTTCAAACAAAAATAGGGAGGGTAAATAGATAAAAATGTTCATAATTACTTGAACTAACTGCTTTATTGCTTTCCCTGTTATATATAACATCCTTCAGTCTCTCCTTCAGCATCGGTCTCACGGTTTGCACTACAACACATCACTGAATTGAGCACTCATTACTTTCCTTGGGTACTAAACAGCATTAGCCATTCTAGGTCATTAGACTTCAAAGGCAAGGGGTGGATTATTTACTAAACTTTTGAAATCACATGGCATGGCTGCCTTGTCGTTCTAGATGAGCCTCTAATGAGATAAACACTAATTCAATCTGAACAAAATAGTAGAATCTTAAATATTTACTGTTCCTGTCTATGAACCATGATTAATCCTGGGAACAATATTAGAAGGCACATATCCGAGTCAATGTTAAAAGGATTTGTTTTCGTTTTGTTTTACATTATCACTCGGGTAAATTACTAAGGATTTCTTTGAATGTTTTCAGATCATTTTAGAGGTATACACGCAGAAATCTTTTACCAAGTGCATGAAACGATTCAATTTTTCGTTGTTATAACATAATGTTTCCTGTCATTTCGAGCATTTGCTCTCGAAGGTATTTTCTGCCATGTGAATTGAAGGTTCTTTGAATCCTGTGATCTACTGATTAGCACCAAGATGTTCACACTACAAGCACACTCCAGGCGTCATAGATAGTTCCCTTAAGAGGGTCCAGACCTTTCACCAACCAGTCTTCCCGTTCACCACAACCTCAAAGGTCTCAAAGGTCACTTTGAGTTGTGGTGGAGGTTTTTTTGAGAACTCGTTTCAAGATACCAGCACATCACTTACATTCAGGTTTTTCTGAATGCAGCACTCGACACTATGGTGCAGCCAAGAACTTGGTGCAGAAATGTTTTCAGGAACTTTTTTATTAATATTCTAGCATGCTCATCCTTGCTTTCATGCGTCAGGACAACATGTAACCGATGACCCATAGCGATTAGGCCTATTCATGCTCATCATCTTCATAATCTCGAGTGCTGCCGCCCTTAAGAGGGAACCTCCGAGGCAGGGGCTTCCTGTGAAAGCTGAACGTTACTTTTAATGTAAAGGGAATGATGATAAAAAGTAAAAAAAGAAAACAAGATGATTACCACATATATAGACATGTGCACCCTTATCTTTTTGTTTAACTTTCCACTATAATGTGTTTAAGACTGTTCCACTCGTGGATCTGAACAAGTACATACTTGGTGTTCTAATTGCCAGCGTTCGTCAGTTTTCCCCTTCGAGATGCGACTGCGGAGCGGCTAACGATGCACAGCTACAAAGGGAGAGCAGCGGCAGGGTTAACATGTCTCAGTGCTCTCCCTGGAAGCGGGATTTTTGGGGTTTAGACACCCACTGAGAGAGAATAATGAGTATATGTTTCTAATCTGGGCCCCTAGGAGATTGCAGCTCCCTTGTCTTTTCACACTGGTGGAAATCGGCAGCCTTCTCTTCTGTGTGTGTGTGTGTGTGTGTGTGTTTCACAGGCTAATTTAGAGCTGTCTTTGATGCTTTCTCTCCGGAGCTTCTGTTTCAAATATCCAAATGCAAGGATTAGTGGGCTTTTGTGCTGTAAACCCCAATTTATCCTGGTTTCTTTCCGTTTATTTATTTATCTATTTTATTTTTTGTGCATTTTTCTTTTTTTAGCAGTCTTCCGACTCTAGAAACTGCAAACAATGACAACCTCTGCAGTGTTTATATATCTGTATGTATTTATTTGCATGCTTGTCGGTGTCTATTCTAGGCATTTCCGTGCGCGCTTACGGGATGCATGCGGTACAACAGTAGCAATTTAGGCGGCGTATCTTGTTTTAAGATTCATTACCAGGAATAATGTGAAATAATAAGGACTGAAGCGTATTCTCTCGGTGATATTACAAATCCCTTTGTCAGGCAAAGCACTGTCACTTCTAAGTCTGGGTCTGATGAAAGAGAGGAATAAGGAGAAGACACATGCAGCATGCATCCGTCGTCTGCTAACTGAGCCGCCTTTGACGACTTTCAGGATCCCGCCACAGATCCTTGGATGAAGCCTTCAGTGGAGCTGGCAGCTTATATGGCACTTTGCCCGTGCTTGCATCCCTCTGCCAACTTGTTGCATTGTCACATATTATGTATTTAAATCCCCTTGTGTCGTTCTTTCACAACACACCATCATTTTCAATGTCTCTGAGGTGACTTTACCGCAACAGGCGATGAGACTCTCTCCATGTTACTTCAAGAGAACCAAACTCTGATTAATCTGCGAGAGGCAGCAGCAATTATTTAGACACTGGTTGCTCGGGAGAACTAAAGGGTCAGGTGACAAACACAGAATGGCCTCAGCTGACAGAATGCTAGTTGTGATCTAATACAAAAGAAAAAATTGTGTTCATACAGCTTAAAATGAAGGCAATAGTTTGTGTGGCTTTTTTGTTGAATTTATTCAATTACTTTTTAATTTGTTGAATTAATTCATATATATGATTTAATATTAATTATATTATGCTTTAAATGTTCAGATCCATACATTTTTGTGGCTGCTGGCGACCTTCCAGTGCTGAATGGTTTTATTTGCTGTGATTTATCAAGGGAAATGTTTTGCTGTATTGACTAAAAAGGTCAGAGTGCCATGTATCTGGAGATAAAGGTACAGCATGCATACAATGCCTCTGTTCTCTCTTATACTGACCCTCGCCCACCTCTGGTTCTATCAATAACAGTAATGTACCTGACAACTGTGCAAAATAGACAACCATAGTATGTCAGAGTATTAAAATTGTACAGTTAGTTCCGGCTCTCAAATGTAAGCGAATTTCCGAGTGTGGTGATATTTTGACTTTTCACTGTAGCACTGTATTGTTGGAGCAATATGTTGAATAATATCAGTATAATTTGTTACTTTGCCTGTTTTTGATTTGCACAGTCTCCTGTCATTTAAAGGCCTTTAGTAAAGCAATGCTTTTCTTGTGCTTTTTAATTTGCAACACACAACATCTGCCAATTGCATCAACCCACATTTCCACTGAAAGCTTTAGGCTACATAAGGCTACATATAAAAATTTGTTCCAGTGGTGGAAATTAAAAAAAAAATTAATCCAGAAATCGCCTCGGTTTGCGCATGGAACCCTCGTTCCCCGACTAGGAAACAGAGACGTTACATCGAATGACGATAAAATGGGGGTTTCGCTTAGAAGCCAATCAACTTTGAGTGTTAAAAAACAAGCCAATGGGAAAGAAATGGCATGATTCTGCAGAATTTGCATAGCGTAACTCCTCGTGGGTATATAAGGAAGAACGCTGGCAGAATGCAGACATGTTTACTTGCTGAGGAGCCAAGACTGAGCTTGGCGTTCCAGCGGAACAGCAGAGGTGGCAGGGAGACGTAACGTCTCCATTCACTATTCAGGAAATAAGGTTACATATGTAACCAAGACATTCACTTTTGTAGCCACTTCGAGTTACGTCGAATGACAATGAAATGGCTAATCTTTCAACTCCAGGAGTGGCAAGGTGGCATGCCGAAGGACAGACACATGCTCAAGGATGCTTACAGTGGACATACACACGTGGGAGTCACTCAGCGGGGGGACCATGCACATGGAGGCACCTAGCCAACTGCGAAAGCTGCCAGAGGCATAACCTTAGCATTGATGTCAAAAGTGCGGAACTCAGGGCTTCTCAGAGAAACTCACATGAGGAGAATATCGCACGTATCCAGTCCGTGGAGTGGGATGGCGAGCAAGAGAAGACACCTGAGCGTATCCTGGTTACTGGTTAGTTGAAGCGAGTATGCGAGAGGACACTGGCTCCACTCGTAGATTATAGAATCTCGCAAATGCGTTGCTGGTGTCGCCCAGCCTGTAGGTCTGCAGATATTTGTTAGTGAAGTGCCATGCCCAGAGTCCAAGAGAAAGGTACACTCTGGGTGGAGTGGGCTTTCACACCAAGGGGGTACGGTCAACCTTGCTGCTGGTATGCCAAAGCAATGGCGTCCACTATCCAGTTAGACAACCTTTGCTTGGAAAGAGCCTTTTCCTTCAACTTCCCACCATGACAGACAAAGAGCTGGGCTGAGGTCCTGAAACACTGCATCCTGTCTATGTAGGCACGGAAAGTGTGTACTTGACAGAGCAGTGCCAAGGCTGGGTCTGCCTCCTCCAGGGGCAGCGCTTGCAGGTTCACCACCTGGTCCCGAAAGGGAGTGGTAGGAACCTTGGGCAAATATTCAGGCCCGGGTCTCAGGATCACGTGAGAGTAAGCCGGCCCGAATTCCAGGCACACTTTGTCAATGGAAAATGCCTGCAGGTCCCCTATCCTCTTGATGGAGGCCAATATAACCTGGAGCGCTGTCTTCATCGACAGGAACTTAAGCCCCACTGATTGCAAGGGCTTGAACGGAGCACTCCGCAGGGTAGTTAAAACCACTGAGTGGTCCCAAGAGGGTACGGGAGAAGGACGAAGAGGATTCACTCTCCTCGCTCCTCTCAGGAACCTGATGACCAGGTCATGCTAGCCAATGGACTTACCCTCAACTGCAACATGATGTGCGGCGATGGCGGCAATGTAAACTTTCAGGGTGGAGGGAGACAGCCTTTGCTCCAACCCTTCTTGCAGGAAGGAAAGCACGGCACTGATCGGGCCTATCATGGGGTCTTTTCTGTGAGAAGAGCACCAGTTGATGAAGAGATTCCACTTCAACGCATAGGCATGTCTTGTGGACGATGCTCTAGCGGAAGTGTTGGTAGCCCCCACCTCTGGTGGTAGGGTACTCAAACCTACCTCGTCCTGTCCAGGAGCCACACAGCCGAGGATGGGGTAGATCAGGGTGTGGCAGAGGGGATTCTACTTTTAATAAGGTCATGGAGTCTCGATCTCAATTTAAGCGAAGGTCATGTTCCCGCAGTGAGAACATGATTCATCCATGAAACCTGCCTTAGCGTGTTCTAAGCCCAAACACGCAAGGCAGCAATCATGCCCATCAGAGGGAGAAATGGAACGACCGCACCCAGAAACACATGGGCGAGACATCTTGAATAAGGCGTGCCCGTGCAAGCTATTTTGTGAGAGGACGCTCAGCAGCCTGCTCAGCGACAAGCGGCCAGGGAGAAACACACACGCTGGATGCAGACCACTGCACAGATCAGCAGGCAGGAATGTGAATCTCACTGGAAATCGCCATTGCACCAACACAGACTGGAGAGCTGCTTGTCTCCATGACAATCGATGACAGTCAGAGAAATCAGGCTTGCAGGAGTGAAGAGGACCTCTTGGCTCCGAAGCAGTAACATGTCTGCATTTTGCCAGCGTTCTTCCTTATATACCCACGAGGTGGGGCGGAGTTACGCTATGCAAATTCCGCAGACTCATGACATTTCTTTGCCATTGGCTCGTTTTTTTAACACTAGAAGGTGATAGGCTTCTAAGCGAAACCCCCATTTCGTTGTCATTCGACATAACTCAAAGTGGGAAAGGGGAACTGTATTTAAGCTCAGAAAAATCTCAAAGAAAAAAGAGTTGCTAAGTCTGATGTTTTGCCGGCTGTGCTGTAAAATTAAATTATTATTATCTTAATTCATGTGATGAGAGATTTTAAAAATCTGATAGTAATCAGTGTTGAGGACTCATGTAAGGTTAACTGGCTTAAATGATTGAAAATGATTAATCGAAAAGTAATCAAATGTAATCAGTTACATTACTTTGATAAAATAATAGACAGTTACAGTACATATTACATTTTTCAATAGCTTTTTTTTCGAAAATTTTCAATTTCGAT
>JAOTRC010000017.1:12027529-12038741 GCA_027497675.1 Cyprinella lutrensis | reverse complement strand
TTTAATTATATCAAGTGCTGTAAGAAAAGGCTATAAATCTCCACCTCCAACATCCTCACACGCAATATAGCCTACTAGCCGAGACTCTTCTTTATGTGCACAGATGTGACGTAACGCAAAGACATGCTCGAATCTCCCGCGGAAATCCACCAGTACCACTGGAATTAAAAACTTTATTACGAGCTTACCGCTTTGAATCGAGCTAAGGCAAGCTGATAGTTTTAAACACTGGCAGGTGATGTGTTTCCTCAAATATGCATTTTGGATAATTTGGATAATATTTAACCCCAAAAAACACTACAGACTGCAGCTTTAAATAGCTTTTTAAATATCAGCAACTGCAGCAAATTGCATAGTTTTGCTTAATTTGGGCCTCTGAATAACATTGAGGAGCCAAAACTCAATGAGTTATAAAAGCCTAAAATCTTATTAGATTTTCTCTAAAAGTAAACAAACTGTGCTATTCAAACACTATTTCACATTATTTAGCTTTGCATGGTTCATATTCAGCGACAATGAATGGCGACTGGAGCTTTCAAGCTTCAAAAAGCAAACGAAAGCATTATAAAAGTATCAAGATAGTGATTCATACAGCTTAGTGCTATATTCCAAGTCTTCTGAAACCATACATTAACTTTGTGTGGGAAAAATGCAAAATGTAGTAATCTATTGATCGATGAGTTGAATTCAGTCGGATTTGTCAACTAAATCAATTGATCCAATGGATTCCAATCTCAAATTAGACATGGCTCCTATTAGGATTTTAGATTTGTTCCTGTGACTTGTGCAGACTTTAATGGGGATCTATTGCTTTTGGGCCTTTTTTGATTTTCAAAAGCTCCTGTTATTGATGGAAAAATAGCAACCAATGCATTTTTTAAAACGTCTTCTTTTGTGAACAACATGATGGTGAGTCCTTCGTGTTTTTCGCACGACAGATGCAATACATCTCTCGCCTCGGCATTTGCCCCGAGAGAAAAATAAATAAGAATACACCAGCACAGCATGAACCTGAATCAGAGTCTAGCATTTTCTCTACAAATATGTGTGACAGATAGAAGGTCATCAATTCCTAACTACGCTCTCATCCATCTAGGTGTCGTCGCATTCCAGATCTCTCATTTCCCCAGGAATAAAGCCCCCCGACCCCTTCCTCTGCCACTCAGCTCTCGCTCCAGTATGACGCTGCTCTGTCCGAGACTTTATCCATTAGATAGATAAATCTCTTTTTCTTTTTCTGTCGTGCCAATGTCCATTTGCCGTGTCCCACACTTGAAAGTTATTACTAACCTCAGAACAAGAGCACCGTGCAATCTACCAAAAAGCTAGGGAGCTCCTTATCTGTCTGGTTTATGGCCACAGTGTAATAGATCAATCGAAGAAGTTAACTGGAAAGAAAGGAGCTGCTTTTGGCCTCGTGTAACCCCTATAATTCCAACAATGTCTCCGTCCGTAAAAAGTCCATAAGACGACATGCTGTGATAAAGGTGTGCGCGAGAGAAAGAGAAATACAGAGACACTCACATTGTCATTTAATTTGAGGACAGCGAGGTATTGAAGAAATCAAATATAAATTGAAAAGCAGTTTCCAGCTGTCAAGCTGATGTCATTTTATATTCATTTGGTCATTTGTCCAGTCTTTTGAGGACAAAGGTACTTGTGAAATATTTACAGACGATTCGTTTTTTTTTCTTTTTAATAAGTCTTATAAAACAGATTTGATTTTTACCCCCGCTTTTTAATTTTTATAAATTAGTTTTTATTCTTTACATTAATTTATTCAATTTATTTGACATGATGTCTTGTTGAACCTTTTGAAAAAGCAATAAGCCTCAAGTTTTTATTACTTTTTTTTTTAGTTTTAAGACCACTCTATGTTGAAAACGCTGTAATTCATAACCCTTTGTCGCTTATTGCGTTAATAAATGTCATATCCGTCTGCTTACAATAACAAATAATACTGAAACACCTAAAATAAGAAATGTCACATATTCATCATTAATTATTCACCTAGCATCAAAGTTTCCATATGAGTCACATGAGATTTCATCAACACTTTCATCAGGGGATATGAGATGTGGACTGTTAGCTGTTTAGCAGGTATTGTACCATCTGTGAGTCAATTCTGTTCAGACGCTATTGAGTTTATCATGGGTGTGACAGCTGGCTCACAGCTCAAATTCATCCTGTGTGAGTTTGTGAAGACCATGCGGGCAGTGTAATTTTAGAGTTACTCAATAACACATATTACTTCAGTTGTATGGCACCTTTTTTGGCTATTCCCAGCACATCTGTTATCACAGCTATAGAGGCATTAAGTCCCAATGCATTATATGATATTTCAGAACTCAGACTTTCATTATTGCTATTATTACCGCTACTCTTATTGCAGTGATTTGCAGCACTTATCAGGAAAGGAACTAATTAGAACTTTAGCATTTCTATTGTGCTGGGCCATTGAGACAATTGTTGCATTTAAATCGTAGCTGTCTCGAATATGATATTATTCATCTTTCAAATGTCACGGATTTAGTAAAGTCAGCTCTACTGAAAAACCAAAACGGTTAACAGACATAAACTTTATACTCGGCAGGAACAAATTTTATACACAAATTTGTGTTTAAAAATACACAAATGTGAGGAATGTGATACACAAAAGTGAACAAATATGCACTCTAGATTATATTCATCTGACTGGCTTATAGCAAAAAAGGAGAATATTTTAAAAATGCAATGAGTACCTTGAAGTTAGTTTGAATTTAAGTGCACCAAACATTCAGGCAAAGTTACCAGGTAGACTGATATTTGCTTTCTTTTGTTACTTTATTGTTAAGACACATTCATGCTATAACACTTCTACTATGCGTCAACTATTTCCACAAGACCTTCCACACATGTTTCCATGGAGTTTTATTGAGGTCTGTTCTCTCTGGATGAACTTCATCTCTTTAAGTGGAAATTCATTGCTCCAGTATTATGTTCTGAACATATTGTCCGGTGTTTTTTTACTTATCTGATCATTTTTAGTATCTGCAAGATTTGGATTAGTTGCCAATCCAAACATTATTTTACAATTAGTGATCTGTCATTTACTTTAAAAAGTTCAGTTTGGTAGCACTTTATTTTAAAGTGGCGCAGTTAGACGTTACATGTACTTATTATAGTAATAACAGTAAAGTATACATAATTATAAGTAACTAGCCCTAAATAAAGCCCTAACCTTAACCCTATATTAAGTACATGTAGTTAATTATTATTACTCAGTACGTATTTGTGCAATTACACTGTAACAATCTCACCTTAAAATAGTGTAACCATCAGTTTTTACTTAAAAAAAAAAAGATTTAAACAATTTTCCAGCACCTTCCGCCTAGAATAACTGCATTCTTCGCGAGATTAATGTGTGTGTGAATCCCTCTTCCGTCTCGTGCATACAATGCACAAATGGCCCCAATTTAGCTTAACACTCATGTGATCTGACATGTATACAAAATACCAGTCATTAAGTATTTTTGTGGGAGTGTGTGTGTGTTGCTTTTCCACATGGACAATTTCGATTACAACTACAGCATTTCAAGCCATGAAAACATTTTGCGTGCGCACTTTAAAAAAAGAACGCCGAGAAACAGGGAGTGATTTGCCCTGAAAAGAGACCTCCATCCTCACAGACAGGCACAGCAGGTGATAGAGAGGGCCGTGTCTTTGCAAGAGTCCCATGTCGACTCTGACCTTGATAAAGAGGAAATAATCGCTGACGGTTAGGAAATAAACAGCAAAACCCAGCAAAGAGAACAACACTGATGTGTAGCCACGATAGCGGCCGTCATTGTCAACACAATAGCACAGAGACGACTGACAGAGCCGCATCTGTCAATAGCTCTACCTGTGCGCTTGCTTTTGCCTTGAAATCAGAGATAGGACGGCATACAACAAGAGCCCGTATGCCACGTCACTCCCTTCCCTCCTCTTTCCTGTTCCCCTGACAGTTGTGCCTCCTGATCTGAAGGAAGAGAAAAAGGTATGGCATGGATTATAAAACGGAGAATGTCAACTGTCAGTCTTCCTCTGATGTCAGAATCTGGTGAAACCATCAAATGAGAGTGAGAAAGAAGAAACACTGATAGAGAGAAACAAAACAATGAAAGAAAAGTCTCCATTCTGTCCGATAGAATGTCAGCCATTCAGGAAAAAGTCCCAGCAGCCCCTGCGTCAATGCTATTAAATGCGGTCTCGATTGTCAGTTCACTGTGTTTTGGTCTGCGAAGACTTCTTCGTCGAACTTCGTCGAGAAAATACAATTAGTTTAATTTAGAAAGTGCAGGATATTTGCCATACTTTCAGAAAATCCTTTCTGATGCTAGTGGTCACTGGTCACACACATAGAAATTGTTTTGAGGAACTAAATGAAAATGGTTAGTTGACTCAAACGTGAACTATCTGTCATCATTTACTTGCCTTCATGTTCTTCCAAACTTCTATACTGGCTTTCTTCTGCAGAGCACAATAGAAGATATTTTGAAGAATATTTCTGTTGGTTTTGTCCATTACGGGACCCAAAACTGTCAAGCTCTAAAAAGGAAATGAATCTAGTCTAATCTAGCAATGGCAACATAAACCTCAAAATGTTGAAAATGGTCAAATGATACTTCAAATGTCAATATGTTTGGTCAAGTGATGTACATAAACCAATGAGGTTTGACATTAGGTTACGTTTGAGTGTGCTTTTCAATGTTTTTATTTGACTTGAATGAATAACGGCTTAAATTTTCATCTGTTCAACATAGAAAGACTTATAACAGTTGAGCTTTATAGATTGATGTAATTTTTGTGATTTTTGGATCCTGTTGAATTTCATACGGACATTTTTCTTTTTATTTCTGTGTATATTACAGTAGCTGATGTGAGGAAACAGCTCCCTCTACCCTTTTTGCAAGAGTCTATGTTCACAAAACCAGTTGAATGGAGGCAATAGAAAGGCCCCAAAGCTTTTCTATAGGTCTAGATTCACATATATTTCTCCCTGTGAAGCCTCACACGCAGACACTTGACTTGAACTCGTGTGGCTGCCTGGGTCAGGGCCATTTTGTACCCTGCCAGCAGGTGTCCTCTTGCCTCAGGCAGTGTGACTGACCCTGGCGCAGCAGGTTATTGAGCTTCCTGCCCCACCAGCTGAGTCATCCACCCTGGAGGGGTCCCTATGATCTTATGGAGCGCACAGCTCGTCACTTCTGACCTCCTCTATGCCCCCACTGCACGTCTGACCTCTTGCACACTTTGCTTACATGTATCCTCTTAAAAAATATACGACCCCCCCTGCGTGTGAATAGGACATAAATTTTCAATACTGAGGTGCTCTTGAGAAATATTAAATCACAGAATCAGTACCTAATGAAGAGGCTTTTCATTTTGATGTAAAGCTCAGTTATTCTGGCTTTATTAAATGCATAAACTAGAAATGTGAAACACATCAGGGCAACGGTTCAACCAAAATGAAAAAAAAAACCTTTTGTTTTAACACCCATATGCTACTGTTTGTTCCATGCAATACTAAATGTTTGATTCCAGACAAATATAAAATGTTGCATCCGTGTTGTTGACACCAAATATTTGCGTCCAAATTCAATGGCATGTTAATAACCAGATTATTAACATACTCATTCAAAAAATGTCCCCTTGAGACCACTAATACCAGAAGTTTGTATCCAGATTTAAAGAAAACAATTGTGCATCAGTGTTATTGACAGATTTGAAAAAAATGACACTTTAACCTCATAAACATACAGTAAATCTAAATTGATGCAACAGTTTATGCAAAAAAGTGCTTTGTAAGTTTTTTTTTTATAAAAAAAAAATCACCAGACTGTCATAAACAGCTATCGAATGCTTCAGACTATATAATTATGGTGTGCAAGTTGAAATGACTATGAACTTTTATGAGACTGTTATGGTGTTTTTGTAGTTTTTGGGGCTGGTCATTATGAAAAGAGCTGCTTAAATATTATTTTTCAGTGGAAAAAATACCTGCACATGGCTTTGAAACAGTTTTATGAGTGAACTATTGCTTTTAATAATTTCCTATATTAATATAAATGAGAATGATGACATTTTTACAAATATTTACCGTGGGACAAATTTACAAAAGATAGATCACTCAAACACTCAAGATCCTCTGACTTTGACATTTTGTGTAATCCACAGGATGAGAGAGCCTGCCTGCCAGTTTCCTTTCCACATTTTCGGAGGCTTCTTCCTCAGTCCTTCAGGTCTGACACTACACACACTCCTTCCTCTGGAAGCTCCCCGCTCCACTCCGGGTAGGGCTGAAGAACGGGAAACTCTCTCCTAATGCCAATGTGTAATAGCCACTCTGTTATTATTATCTGGAATATATCAACTTAATCACAGCTTCATTTTACTAGGCTTCCTCCCTCTACTCCGAAAAGTAAAGAGTCGGAAAGAAAATGAAAGGGGGAAAAGTAGCATATATCACAAGGCCGGGGGTTGTCCGAGTTAAAAGATAAACCTGTTAATTTTTCATGGACATCCACCCTAATCTGTGTCCATAGTGCCTTTAGTGTCAGGGAGAGAGAATGATGGAAATTAATTAAAAAAGGCTTGGAAGATTTCCCTGCGCTGTTAAAAAAGTGGAAGTGTTAATATTGCGCCGTAATATCACTTCAGATTGCAGGCTGGACATAAGTGTTCCTTTGACTTTGATTATCAATTTTCATATAGAAGATATACATGTTAATTTAATGGTTTAAACTGACTGCTTACAGTCAATTTAAAGTTTGGCAATACGCAAAGAGAACTAAAAAGTGACTTTTATATATACATGCATGTTAGCATTAGAACTTAAAAAGTAATGGTCTCCATACTGTACTGTAACTTGCAAACTATTTTTGCATGCGTGTGTGTGTGTGTATATAAATATACATTTTAGGAGTCAAAGATGAACCCCATTAGGTCTCTTTAGTTAGTAAAGCAGAACCTCTGAGCAATAAATCCCATCTAGACCAAAACCTTTCTACGCTCGCTCTGTTTCCTGAAGATGCTACATAAAACAGTCTGTATAGCTAGTGCTGTCACATCTGAACTGTTAAAGCCTTTCCCAGAGTGTTGTTTACACCCGGCCTTTAATCTTAAAGGTGAAGCACTAACATTTAACGGAGTGGAACCGAAAGTTGTTCAGCGCAGCCCCACTACAGACACGCACGTCTGTCAGAATATGTTAATAATGAGGGTAATTGTGCGAATCTATTTACCCCATGCATAACACACCAACATGCTGTGCACCGCATGCCCATGTAAGGTGAAAACATGGACCCTGTTTACACTGAATTGCTGAATTGCTGAGCCACCAAGGGGAGAAAGCAGATATGTGCTTTTCTTGACAGAGCCTTGGAAAACAAGCTTAAACTATTCAGAAGCACAAAGCTTTAATTTAAAGCGATGTGAGATGATATAACGTTGAGAAGCATACCATCTCTGGTTGCAATCCTATGGGACTATTGCCTGTTCGCTTTATATGCTTATCACAATTGATTTTTGCCTTGCGTTAAATTTGCGATGACTGTAAAAAAAATAAGTCCAAAACATCTCTAAGGCACACGAGTGCTTTGTGTGATTCCGAGTTTGTCAGTCTGAATAATAGTGACACTTGTTGTTAAAAGCACTTGTCTTTGCTTATTTGGGTTTGGTGTATGTTACCATGGAAAAAAAATGTGAGACAGAAAACAATGTTTGGTCTGCAAACAACCTATAAACAGCTGCTCTCCCTTTTTAGGGATGGTTTAGTAGGACGGGATGAGAAAATAAACATTCTCAAGGAGCCTTTGGCTTTTTTTCCCCCCCTTCAAAATAGAGTGCAAGCTGCTACGTGCTATCAGCAGAGTTGTTGTAAATTGCACTCGATTCTCACATGAAAGATCCTTTTTGGGACACTCTCGGACAAGCTCTCTTTCGCCAGTTGTGCGCCACCCCTCCAAAACTGTTGTGTCTGGTTTAGACGCAAGGTATGCTGCGTTTACTTAGTCCAAATATGTTGACAACAGGCGCAGGCACACGCAAGGCAGCAGAATCTATAGCGAAGGAAATGTATCTCGTACACAAATATGATTTAGAGCGGGGCGGAAGACAAATCGTAAGGGTCTCCCTCTGTTTATTTGAACCGGGAGCCATTACTTGAATCTATCAGCTTTATTTATACTGGTGGCAGGAAAGCAGCGGCCAAATTATTACAGCTGTAGAAGAGGGCCATTGGCTGGAAGATGTGCATAAATATGCTGCGCGTGGAAAACAAACAGCAATTATTTTGTATTTGTTTTTGTTTCGGCTTTCTTCCCTAATGCTAGTGTTCTCGTAATGTGGACCAGATGGAAAGCCAAGCTGTCACTACGCAAGCAGTGGGGAGCTCGTGCGCTCTGTAAGAGTCCCTGGATGCCAGCAGGCTTCGGTGTCATTACTGAAGGGTTACCACTGCTTGTAAAAGGCTTGTTAACACAAAGCCCTGTTCAGATGTTAATTGGCTAATTGACTAATTAATTTTTCTATAAAGGCATGTGGAGGGAAAAAAGTGAGCTCTAATTGAAACCGACTATTGGTTTAATTACGATGGGAATGAGGCTCTGTGATATGGCAGAATGACAGCTAAGGTTGGGCTCAATGATACAGCACATGATACGACACATTTGAAACTGCTTGTTTATATTGTTTTGCATGAATTCATTTGACTGACACTTTTAGTGAGTTTTGTGTATTCCTTGGTATTATTATTTTTTATTACGATTATTATTATTAGGATTTAAGATGGATTTTAAAGGGTTAGTTTACCCAAAATAATGTCATTAATGACTCACCCTCCGTTCATCTTCGTAACGCAGTTTAAGATATTTTAGATTTAGTCCGAGAGCTTTCTGTCCCTCCTTTGAAAATGTATGTACGGTATACTGTCCTTGTCCAGAAAGGAAATAAAGACATCATCAAAGCAGTCCATGTGACATCAGTGGGTTAGTTAGAATTTTCTGAAGCGTCGAAAATATATTTTGGTCCAAAAATAACAAAAACTACTACTTTATTCAGCATTGTATTCTCTTCCGGGCCTGTTCTCGGATTAAATCTAAAATATCTTAAACTTTGTTCCGAAGATGAACGAAGGTCTTACGGGCTTGGAACGACATGAGGGCGAGTCATTAATGATATAATTTTCATTTTTTGGGTGAACTAACCCTTTAAGTTTATTTATTTAGTCAGTATTTAAAGGAAACAAGAACTACTTCATTCCAACCATTCATATTCTACAATGCAGATTTTGTTAGGAAATTGAAAGCAAATTGAACTGATTAGTTTTGCTGTAATTATACGTCAAAATTAATTTATATATTTTTTTTTTTCAGCGCAGTCTCATCCCAAGACGTCTTATAACTGATATATATGACGTCTTTATATGACGTCATATAACCGTCATATAAAAGCGTTAGATGTATGACGTCCCATGATCGTCATGTAACTGACGTTAGAGGGTACCCTAAAACGGTGGATGTTGACGTATGGTCAAAAGACGTCCCAAGACGTCAGTTATATGACGTCTTGGGATGAGACTGTGTTAATTTTTTAACCTTTTACTGAAATAGCTGAGGTACTGTAATTCACCATAAAGTAGGCGATCGTTGCCTACTATATTGTGAAAATGGTTGTGGCTAAAGGGTGCATTTTTCTGTATGTTTCCACCGACTTATTTTTATGCAAATTTTGAGATATTGGTTTTAAAAAATGCGACTGAGGTGGACAAAAAATTTGATCCGATAAGAAGACATGCACATAAGAAGTAAACAAATTTACATACTGTAATAAATCCCTTGATGCGCAACAATTAAAAGTCATGTGACTTTGCCTCAACAGATCTACAAGTGGACCACTTTTATTGCACAGCATCTCAAATGTTGGTTTGCTTTCATTGCATGGGATCTCACTCGTGGATTTTGCTTTAATCGCACACGTTTTTTTTATGCGATATTTCAATATTGCACAGAAGTTACATTCATGCAATCTAACTATATTCTGTGGGTGGAAAACTTAGGGCACCTATTTCTACTGTTAAAATTATTATTAGATATTAAAAATATTTAAGGGGTATTCATGTCATTTCTGGTACTACTGTATGTAGTTTAGCACAACTGAAACGTTGTATTGACCAATCAGAAGCCAAACACATCATTCAATTTTAGATTGTAAATTACAGTATATAAAGCAACTAAGAGCCTGACCAGAAAATAATTGATTTAAATTTGTCATAAACGCACCTTTACTTCACAATAGGCAATAAAACACTCTGTATGTGCACTGCCTTGTGTTTACGAGAGAGAGAAAGCATGAGAGAGCAACTGAAGGGTCTCTATTTAATTACCTATCTTTAACTCTGTTTGTAATCTCAGTTGATTTATTGAGCGGCTCAAAAAATGAATTGAGGAGAGGTTGACAACATAGACGTCGGTGTGTGGAGAGGTGTCTGCAAATTCAATTTGGTTCGCCAGCTCTCTAAAAGACAACCACAAATTAAATCCTCCATCTAGGAAGAGACTAATGAACGGAATTAACAATGATGCAACACTTTATATTGAGGCATATGGATTCACGGCATGTTTTGCGCGTGTCTATGTTCCTTGTGCCTGTGAGCGAAGAGAAGGGGGAAAAAGGCCATTTTTAATCAAGAAATTGATTCCACTTTTCACAACCCTCCTCCCCTCCACCCGAGCCCCGGCTGTCTCCATAAAAAGCTGGACGGGGGGAGAATCACCCAGAAGCAGTCACACAAAAAACATCTTGTTCTGCTCTAAATGGCATTGTATGCATTTTAATTGCAGTGAAATCTGCGCAGAACGTTCTCATCCGTAGACAATACAGGGGACGACTGGAGGCCGATTACTGTGGCCGTGAGTGTAGGAGGATTCCAAGGTTATCTGTTATTGTTAGTTAATTGTAAAACTGATAATATCACTAGGCTTTTCAGACGCAAGTTTGCATTTCACACAAATTAGGCCCATAATCACAGATATTGGTGTTTCGCGTTGTACAAGCCCCAAATCTTAAGCCACAAAGTTTAAGAGTTAATTATTGAATTGTGGTTTGGAACTTTGTGGAATCCAATTATTTGTTTTTAATTACTGAAATGCTATCCTTTAATAGATGCAAAGGGAATGTCATCCAGACCCCC
>JAOTRC010000017.1:12008618-12021365 GCA_027497675.1 Cyprinella lutrensis | reverse complement strand
AAAAAAAAAAAAAAAAAATATATATATATATATATTGCATGCCACCTAAAATAATACTTTAGGTGGTAACCTAGTCAAATAAGTCAAATAATTCAGTGACCATGGGTTACAGTCACTTTACATTCATTCATTCATTTTCTGTCAAAATGAACATGTTAACTAAAGTCAATTAAAATAACATTAATTATAATAAAAAAAAATCATCATTTTTAAACGTATAATAATAATCTGAATCTTTTAACTTTTCCTAATTGCTGTCAACTTCAACTTGCTTACTGCAGTTTTAAGGCAAATAGTACCACCTTACAGGCTACTGTAGAGAGTACATTGCAATAAAAAAAATCACAGAACAATAAGACAAAACATAAAAAACATCCAGGTACTAATGTGCTAAAATGCCAAAGAGTAAGATACTCTTAAAGACATTTTAGATTCAAGGAAGATCTTACATCCAATGGCTGATTATTCCACAATAGGACCAGCGACAGAGAAAGCAGGATCACTCTTCAATTTGAGATGCACATGGGGAATGGTTAGAAGAAACTTGTTAGATGATCATAGTCTTATGCCTGAACTGGGCTTAATAAGCTCAGCTAAGTATCCATTCCATGAAGTGCTTTAAAAACATATATCAGAATCTTATACTCTATCCTAAAATGTATTGGTAGCTAACCTAAAAAAGATAACAAGGGAGTAGCCTGATCCGTTTTACCAGCATTCATCAACAACCTTGCAGCATTTTAGCTGCAAGCGGGCAGTGTGTATTTGATAGGTCCCAACATAAAGTGCACTATGATAATCTAGATGGGAAAAAAAATATGTGTGGACAACTTTTTCCAGGTCGCTGACTGAGAGAATTGGTTTCAATTTGGCTATTGCTCTTAAATAGAAGAAGCAATTACGAGCCACTGTCTTTATCTGTCGATCAATAATAATGGATGAGTCAAAAATGACTCCCAAGTTCTTTACTTGATCCTGCAACCTTCCAATCCTGTCTATAGCTGCTTTGGAACAATATTATGATTATTAAATATTACTATTTAGGCAATTACGCATTATTCATTATAAATTTGAATGTATTTCTGTTTGTGTTTACAACTAGCAGTGTTCTAATAGTAAAAAAATTGTTCACTGACTGGGAAACAGTGGCAGGCTAGTTTCTGAAGTTAACCGTGTGGTTAAAAGGTTCAAATCTGTCACTGGTCACTGGAATCATCCACTGCCCCTGTCTTATGGTTTTACCCTTGTTTCCAGTGTCCATAATTAGACACTTGGAGATCACCGTTAATAAACAGTCAGAGTAAAAAAGGGAAATATTAATACAATACGTTGAAGGCCCTAAAAGGGATCATTTGCATAATAACTAGGTTAAAAACTAATAATTAAGTCCCCAAAAAAAATTGAAAGAGGATGTGCCTCACCTAAGACGAAGCACTTGCTCTCTCTCTAACCAGCCAAGCAGAGATGGCCAGGCTTTTGTTGCTGAGATTTACTAAATGAATTTATTATCTTAATGCCCTTCAACTGCAAATTAAACAGACGTCCTGGCCATTGTTTGAATGAGAAGTCATTCCTTGAGGCACTTTTCAGCCTGTCATTCAGCGGTAATGGAGAGAGGGAGAGCGGCTGAGAGCAGAGAGATGTTGTGGAGAGCTTGCTTTCCTGATCGTTTGACACAGAGATTAAGATAAGCATTCTACAAATAAATATTCGCCTGTAAAAACATCTCACACATTCATTTGACTAAGAATCTGAACTATTTGAGCTGTTCAAAGCCAATTTTTAGTGTTTTTAAGTAAAAAGTTCACCCAAAAATAAATGTCCTGTCATGTTGTTCCACACATATGAACTCAAAATATGCAGTTTTGAAGAATATCTTGAATCTTTTGTGTTTAGAGCTGTCAAGACAAATTGACATAAAAGTGATCCGTACCACTTGTGAATTATATTTAAAGTCATCTGAACCCATACTATAGCTTTGCGGGACAACATTTAAGTCATTCTTTTGACGTGGATGTTTTCCAATGAATCCGTTAAATTCTGATCCATTTTTGTCCAAGTTCAACTGACTCACCCCACTTATAGAGGTTTAAAGCCTGCTGAAATGGAAGATTATTAGTGAATAACAGCTTAAATGTTGTTTTGCGATGGAAAAACTATTGTATGATTACAGAAGTCGTCATTTGGACAACGTTTAGGATCTTCACATTCCCATTTTTTCTATTTAAGTCCTCCTCTTCAACATTTACTTCCTTTTTTCTTCAGTTTAACTGCATTCTCTTTCTTTTTTGACACCTTAGCCAAATCACTTTGTCCTAAATGAAATGACTCATTTGTTTGAACGTGTTTGCCTTGTTTTGCCCTCTGTAGGTGGTGTATGTCTCTACAAGACCACTGTACTGCTCTTCAGCCTCTCTCCTTTTCCAAGAACTGGTGTTTTTTGCGTCTCATTGGATATTTTCAGGGCTATTATTTGCAGGCAGACTCCCTTATTAGTTAATTTCTTCGTGGAATCCAAATGTCATATTCTGGCAAACATAACCAAGGCTCTTTTCCCTTTGAGGTCACTGTAGCTTTATTGCCGGGGTCTGCGATAATGAGCCTGAGCCGAATGACCCTAGAGCGAGCACTTTTCTTTCTTTTTTTCTTCTTTTTTTTAAGAGCAGGGCATGCAGGGGCAGGTCGGTCGGTGCAAGACAACAACAACAACAACAACAAGCGGTCGTGTTCAGCACAGCGTACGCACTGAAGCTTCATGTGGTAGCTTTATTGGATAAACTGCACTCTATTAGACTCCGTGAATAAGCTCCTAATTAAAAACAGTTTGGGAGACGGCAGTAATTGCATCTAGTTAAATCTGGCTTTTATTTCAAGCGCAAAGGAGGTGGAAATATGGCGACATGATTTAAATGTGCACAAGACATGCAACTAAAGAAAAACACTAATATCTGACCTCAGTGAGGGTCTTTTGCACACTCATGCGATTTCTCTGCGTATTTCTCCCTTTAAATAAAACTACTTAGGTAAGCTCTAATACCTGGACTCGTCTAAAGACGTCTTTTAAATGAATGTCCCTGTATGACAAAAGTTTGTCTTTTGTTTGAATAATAATGTGTTCTCATAATCTGTCTTTTTCAAGTCCATACCTCTTCCTACTTATCTCACTTTATTCCAATTCATATTGAGATACGTCATTCCACCCCCAATATCCGCCTTTTATTCCTTCTCATTATTTTGTCCATGGCTTCTCATTAATATGCATCAGGAATAATGTATCTAAATAATGCCGGAACATGGTGAGAGAATGGAGCTGTAAAATGTCCCGAAATGTCTGGTAGATGGGAATTGTGATCTTGTCATTAAGAGTTAAATGAATGTCCAATCACAACTACCTCTCTAAATGTACGTACATTTGAATGGAGATGGAATGGACAGGGTTAGGGCAATCTTTTTTTTATGCATAAAAACGTTTCAGTCTTCTTTTTTTTTTTGAATATTCATTGCTTTTTTTTTTTTGCTTTGTTCCCTTTTACTTTTTTTTCCCTCGTCTCTTTGGTTTGTACTAGTAGTTCTTTTCTATTGGATTCTTTGAAGCAACCAAAAAATAAATAATTAAAGAACCACTTCCTCACTAGTTAAGTGAACGTGATAGTTAACCGCATTGTACAAATAGGTCTATCTTCCTTTCCCCAAGCTGTCTGTTTAGATTAATGGGCTACTTCAGTGTCGTGCCACATAGGGATTCCCGTTTCCTTATTAGATTTGGGAACATCAAGTATTAAAATTAATTTTATCCTATTTCATTCTCATTAACAAACCCTGTTCCTTGATGTTTGTGTAATTTAGGCATAAACAAATCTTATAAAAGTCTGTATTGTCATCCTGAATTTCAAATGAGACTTAATGAGCAAAAGTGGGATCAGAAATTCATCCCCGGCTCCTCTTGAATATTCAGTGGGATACGTATATATGTATATGCTAATGGGTGAGTTTAGACATATGTAGTGTGCTCTTAGCATACTAATAGGTCATGGAGGACATAGGGCATGAATCGTATCAAGCCAATCACAGATGTAAGGAGAGGGAGAAGAGGTTAAACGCAGAGATATATGTGCATAGTTAATGACACCGCTTTCATTTGTGGTTGCATGCCGCTGTTTTATAGAAAATGGTTTGGTTTGTGTTCTGTTAAAACTTTGAAGATAATATAGGTATTATTACGTCCATAATTTGCCCTATATGTGATTCTGTTGCTTTAACCAATTTGACCATTGCTTATACACAAAATATGTCAAATCATGGATCAGAAAGTGTTCATATCTTAAATCTTAAGGTCTATATGTATAAAGGCTTTTTTGTGTGAAATGGTTGTCATAAATATTTTTACTCTATGTCATTATGGATGCCTTTTCCACCTGAAAGATTTGCAACTGTATCTCACAGATGTGTCAGTTTCCTTTATTATTTCTTATTTCAAAAGATGATGTGAAATTGGTTTCCATACATGCCAGATTTTTATTATTATTTTTAACAAATCTGTAAAAATGGATTTTGTTGCAGAAACATTATGACGTGTAATGAGAGATGTTTGTTCATTTTTTTTTTCAATCACTTCTTGCAAGACAGTCAGGGCTGGCAAGTTGATTGTAGAGACCATTGGTGGCTATTGTTATATGATCAACTTAGGCTTCCGATGCTTTTGGGAAATGCAGCCCAAATCATTTCTTCCAAAAATACTCATGTTCACACACTGAATCTGAACACCACCCTTAAATGGCCAGACTTTTCACATTGCCACTGGATCGGTATACTTTTTTTTCCTTCTTTTTTGTAATATTCATAATTGTGCTAACCCCCAAGTCAAAGCTGGTCCGCGTTAATCCCTTTTAAGGTGAAAGAGAGCAAATGTTTTTAATTTCGAGCACCTTTGCAGTAGTTGTTTGATAGCACAGTGCTATGTTACGGTCAGTGTGTGTCCACATTTGGAGAGATTAATGGAGAATACTGTTCCTGTGACCTTTCCTCATAGAGATGGAGGTGAGGCGAGTCATTAATGCTTCTTATGTGGTAATTAACGAGCCCCCAGCCCCCATCTCCCCCTATCCGACTCTAGCGCCCACCCCCCCGTCAGGAAAGAGCGGGCAAAAAAAAAAAAAAAATGCCCGCAGAATGGAGGTGATCATTTAATTAGGCTTATGTGCATATCTGGTGATAGCAAAGAGAGGTGTCAGATTTTAACTGCTGCAGTAAATTACAAGCCCTACCACCTAGAGCTCACCACACTCGGACAAGAAACGACAGCAGCAAGTTAGTTACTCCACAAATAGTCGGAACATGCTTCCTGTGTGGAGATTAAGTGGCATCGGGAAATCTGGAGAAGGTCATGTGTGTCCACAGCTTTGAAGCGATGCTAATCTCCAGGTATTTTCCAAAGCGAGTGATAAGCAATTATTTTCAACAACCAAGGGCTTGTTTTTGTACATACAATGGCAAAGCAAGTTAGATGTCAACTGCTGCTGTTTAAAGGGATAGTTAGGCCAAAAATGTCATTATTTACTCGTGCTCATGTCGTATCAATCCTGTATGACTCGTTTTCTGTGGAAAATGAAAGATTTTTTGATGGATATCTTGGCTACAATAAAAGTGAACTTGGATTGCGTCTGTCAAGCTAACAAAACATAGTTCATATAGTTCATACTCCATAATCATGGGAAAACATAACTATGTAATTTGGCAATATTGTACGAATTCGAACTGTGATTTGAATGGAAATTAAAGATTTTTAGAAGGAAAAAAAGCCAACATGAAGGTCCTAAAATCTGTGGGTTGTGAGTAGATCATACGAAAATGTATGAATACATTGTTAATGAATTACTCACTGACGTGCCAAAACGTAAAAAGTTACGAATTGCCATGTGGGTATGTTGAATATCTGGATTTGGAATATAATATATTTAACCAACTCACAAGGAAACTCTAGACTGATCTCATGAAATTTTGTGTGTTTGACACGCCAATTCGTATTTCCATTTTTGGCTTGTTATGAACATGCATAATCGCTTTTCAGCGTGTTTATGAACGCCGTTGACTTAACGTTATTACTGTATATATAAATATATGACCTACCTCAACCCCGTCCCTAAACCTATCCGTCACTGGGGTTAATAGCATTTATGAGTCTTCCCCTACCATCCTAGGAAAAAAAAATCGCTCCCCAGATGTAGATCTACATTTTGCTTCGTTTCGCTCGGATATTTAACGGCATTTACATACACGTGGAATTACTCGGATATTTTGATGGCTCAAAATGCGTATAGATAACACGCCACTTGACTTGAAAGTGCTGTGTATGTTTACGCAAAAGTCATGATGTGATGTTGGCAAATCATACATTTTTTACGAACACACTTGTCAGGTTTGATCAGCTCACTTGAGGTGAATAGACTTCAATCTCAGTCTGTTTATCATGCAAATCTGTAGTACAGCATCATAATCTTGGAAAAAGGGCATGCGGGTGAGTAATAAATGACAACACTTACGTGTTGTTTAGGTGAGCTGTCCTTTTAAGGCTGTGTCGGCCATGGAGCTGGAGTCAGTGGCAGGTCATGACCTCTGAAAGACCTCTGTTTCTACATTTACCACAGTACTCAGTCCAAACAGAACAAGATGTTAGCATGTTTGGCGTGTCCTTCCCGCATAGCTACCTCCACTCTGATTACCCCTACGGCTCTGCCTCGTACCCCTTCTTATGTGTTGATGATTGATGTGGCTCGTGCTTCGACCCAGCTTCATTAGTGCAAATGTCATCCCTGCCACCGCAACTAACGCTTCTGCCTCTGCCATATTTTACCATTCCTCTTCTAATTGAGTTTAGAGTTAAAAATGTATGAGTGTATTAATTGTTTAGTGACATTGGAGGGGAGTTTGGGTGACAAAGAGGACCTTCCACGCAGAGTGGAGGCTAGATGATTCCAGTCCGTTCCAGTCCCTCTGTAAGCCTGTTTCCCGGGGGAATAAAACAAGAGGGACATTTAAATGCCAATTTGGGTCTGACGGATGCAAAAATTTACATGCTCAGCTCTTCTAAAAATGTTTTACAAAGTGGAAGAATTGCACTAGCTAAATTTGAAATGTTCTCAGTTGGTGCTTTTTCCACTGTTAATTAATTAGAAATTGAATGCACAGTGATTTTACTTCACGTGTTTCTATTCGTCGTATGTGATTATTATAGCAGTGCTTGCCAAAGCAAAGACACTGTTACTGTTTATCATACTCAAGATTAGGCATCTGAACACACCCTTAACACAAAGTGTACTGTTACATTTCAACATAAATTCAAGATATATTTTTTATACTTATATTTTTCCGTCTTCTTTTTTTAAATTATGACTTTAAAAGCATATACTAGAACTAACTGACACAGAAGAGAAGAAATTGTTGAAAAAAGTTGCTATATTTTTCTCCTCACTTCTTAACATGGTTGAACCACTGTAGTCACATGGACTATTTTAACAATGTCCTCACTACCTTTTTGCGCTTTGAAAGTGGCAATAATGTTGCAGTACCTTTTAAGGGGTCAGAAACTTCTCAGATTTCATAAAAAATGGTTCATTAGTTCATTTTTGGGTGAACTAACTTTTTAAATATGAAAATGACATGGAATAGCGACAACAGGCAGTCTGGTAAGAATGTATGCCTTTAAACCTATTTAAATTGTATCAGTGCATAGTGTTCTTACAGTAAAAAACAACTAATTAAGTGTAGCACATGTAATTTTATTGTAATATGAAGTTGATTGGACATTCCCGGAAATTCTTGCTTGAACCATCACATTATTTTTATCTTTTGTGCATATTTATATGGCCATATGTGTTGCCTTGATGGGGTTGAGTCAGTCTGTCAAGGGAAGACTTTGTGGCTTTTATTACTGTTGTTTACTTATTACATTTTTATTGCATTACATGTTTTACAATTAACCACATTACAACAATCTATACTTAATTGAAACTAGACAGAAGGATCAATTGTGCACTGTGTGTGTAGGGTGTGTGTGTGTGTGTTCTGTAATCTTTTCTTTGTTTCTCTATGTTCCACCTCACTCCTTTCCTCCATTTAGTCCCTTTTCTTTTTCCTCCTCTCTTTTCCAGTCAATTTGACCCAGCTGTGAAAACTATCCTGGTGGTGCGGGTACTGTCTGGCAGGTTTGGTTGTGCAGTAGGTGAGGGCCGGCAGAACGACGCAGACCTCTGAGACAGTGCGCCTAATGCTCTCCACATGTTATTGTCTGGAAAACGGCCCTTCGGTTACTCATTCACGTGGAAAACGCCCCGTTAGAAAACAGCTGGGTCAAACTGCGCAGCCACACACCTCCTGAAATCACGATCCTGCGTCCGTGCTGATATCCAGTAGAGTGTTTTTAACATCTTTTATGTTTAAATATTGTGTATGCAAGTCAAATGTGGTTTGTGAGGACTTCCTTCGCAGAGGTCACAAGGTCAAGGTGTGCCGGTGACCCTAATACCGCTGTGATGCCAGGCTCACGTTGCCCTGCTGTTCAGCAAGCCGTCCTTCTGAAGTGCAAGGGAAGCTGTTCTATTCCTGTTCTCCTCCTCCCAGAGACACAATGAACTGTTGAAAATGTAATTGCCTCCCTGATCTATCCACCACATGCCGTTCAAAAGCCCCTCACTCACTCCAATGGGCAGCCGCTCAGATGATCTCACCCCACTGTACGCAGACAAAAGAGTGTTCTTATTAAAGAATGGCGCTGCGGAGAGATGACAAAGACAGTGGAACACGGACAAGAGAATTTTTTCTGACATACTCCAAGAATTTCGTACACTGTCACTGTCAGTGCCAGATAATAATTACTGAGCTCCAAAGGCATGGCTGCTATGAATCGAGGCGCTGGTAGAACGAGTGAATAAGAGAATAGCTGGTGGTCAAGCTGCTTCAGGGGATGAGGCGGACACAACAGGCCCAGTGTTATTAGCGGTAATTAAACTAAAACAAAAAGTAATCTGGAATTCTATAGGAAAGAAATGAAATAAAATACATTTTCATTGCTGTAAAAACTAATATGAAAATGAGACAAGATGGCAATAACGGTTGACTATCATGATTAAAAGCATTACATTTTTCCTGACACATTCAACCCGATCTCACGGCAATTCGTACGAATTTTACGAGGTGGCTAATTCGTAACAACTCGTACAAACTCACTCGTACGAATTAGTACAATTTTGCTAAATCGTACATATTTTACGAATTAGCCAATTCGTATTAATTCGTACGAATGACCTACCCCTGTCCCCGCCCCTAAACATAACCGTCACGTGAGTTTAGACAAATCGTACAAATTCTAATGAGTGAGGTCGTATGAATTAGTACGAATTAACCACTTTTGAATCACGAATTCGTACGAATTCGTCGTGAGATAGCGTAGGACACATTATATCAGGTGATGTTTTAACTAAACCCTAAAATACTAGCACTTATACTGTAATAAATACATAAATATAAATAATAATGTAAAATAATGTTAATCTGATAATTGTTTAAAAAAATAATGTTTTTAGAAGTAAAATGTTAAGAATTTTACAGAAAACATAGATTTAATAAGGAACTAAATATACTTTTCAGTGAAATATTATTATTTTGGTAAAATTATTGTTAATTAAAAAAATATGAGTGAGCATTATTAATTTGAAGATTTTTTTTGTATTTATGTTCACAGTATTTTATGTTACATTTTATATTATTTATAAATCCAAGCACATCCAAGACAAATGTATAGAGCCTGAATGAATGATAATAATAATAATTTACAGATTATTTTATCCGAAGCATCTCAAATTACATTCAGGGTATACAGTATGTAGTCCATTTCTTTGGGTTTTGAACCCATGACCTTGGCATTGCTAACAGCTTGTTTTGCTGTGTGCGTTACTGGAGTCTTTTAATTAGTTTATTTCACCTGTTTTCTGTAAAAAAAGAAATAGATAAAATAAAAAAAAAGTAGAATAAAAACTATACACCAAATATATGTAACTAAAACTAGAAATAAAACTAGATTAATTTGTAAAACTATGACAACCCTGATCAGGACTCCCAAGAGTTCTGTTTATTTGAACGTTTTGTGAACTGTTTATGGAAAGTTGTGCTTTAGTTTGTATGATGACACAGCTCATGCGGAAGCTTTGGCTGAAAAGCCCGACAAGTTCCAGTAAATAATCTCCCATGCGCAGTTCTGGAACAGTGTGCGTAACTGCATTCACGTAAATAATTAATGCAACCATCTTGGATAAACACATACTGAGTCATTTTGAGATTCCTGTGAATGTGAAGGGATATCTGTCAGGCGCAAGAGGAAAAAAATACAGTGGATAGCAGGAGATTAAATGAGAGGAGAAAATCGAGAAAATGAAAAGTGTGAGAGAGTGAAAAAAAAAGTGGAGGAAAACAGTAATAAATGTCTTGTCTCGTGAAAGCGCAGCCGTGGTATTGCTATTTCATCCCAGACTGACTGGTGATGTCTGTGTTAAGACTTGGCAACAAGTGAATTAGCCTCCGGAAGGAATCAAACAAAAGCGAGGAAAATCAATACGGACAAAGTAGAAGTTTTTCATTACCTTCCACTGCTATTGAATCAATGCTAGGCTGTTATCACTTTATCAGTTTGGGGTCGCTGTACTGCAGTCATTAACATCTCCTAGCGATGCTAGACTCATCCGCACCCACTAGCGACGTCTCATCTTTGCCTTGTGCTGCTTGTACGGTTCAAGTGATGAAATATTGACCAGTTGCTCCAGGATCCAACTCTATTGATCTTAACTTATCCAGCTGTTTATATCTGAACTTAAGGTTTAACTTGGATTGATTTTTTCACCACCTTTGTGTTCTCAAGTTGCTGGCCTCTGCTACCCACTAATTGGCTTAAACAAGAGAGGATAGTAGTTCGCATTCAACAGAGGAATTCGTACGCGCTCTCAGTGTCCTAATAATCAAAAAGTAGAGGTAAAAAGTCCTTTGACCAGGATGATTATTTTAGTCAGGTTAATAGAAGGCAACAACCTGCTCTTTTCTACAACAAAAATAAAGTCTTTTTACCCTTCTTTTCACATGTTGTACAGAGGTCAAAAAACACGAAACTTTACATTTTTTAATTCAATTCAATTGACATTTATTTGTATAGCGAATTTACACCCCCTAGCTTCTTATATTCTTTTTTATGATCTTGAATGTAGGTAAGTTTAATTTTAAAAAGCACATTTTGAGCAAAAAGCTGTGAAAAACACGTTTTTTTCGAAGAGCACATCCAGGGGTGCGTTTCCCGAAAGCATCGTTAGCCAGCTATGGTCGCAAGTTGCTTCGGTATCAGCATAGTTCAACGAGTCGGTGTTTCCCGAAACAATCGTTCCAACGAACATTCGCAAACAGCATCGCAAATTTGTGTGGGTTGAACGACAGCTCTCGATCTGTGGTAAGAAGCAGCGTTTCTATATTGGATGACATTTGGAGGTAATAAATCTTCATCTTGAGCAAAATAAGCAAGCTGACATTCAGTACAACCTGTACCTTTTATTTAGAATACATACAAATGTAATTTTCGTCTTTTAGTTTGTCAAAAGATTTTGTGTTTGAAGAGTGCGCATGTGCGAACGTGCTCTACTACGTATGTAAGAACGAGCCAAATTTTGAGTCTGGTAATAATGCAAAATAACTGAGAACATTTAAAAATAGTCCTCAGATTACATGTTCGTAAATTTTATAAAAAAAAAAAAAAAAACTAGCTTTAAATGGATCTCAAACAATTTCATTAAAAAGTAGTTATCATTCCACCACGTGCGAAACCAACGTGGTTGAACGATACTTTGCGACAATGCGTTTTGGGAAACAGTCTAGCTAGTCGATTTCTCAAACGATTCATCGGGTAGTGAAGCAGCGCACTGGAGTACGTTCACACTACAAGCAACTTTGCCGCTGCAGGTCGCCAGTGGCTGCATTGGAGGGCATTCCCACTACTGGTTGACTAGTAATGTTTGTGAGTGATATTCATGATGTTACTCTACAATATGTTAGACTACAAATACGTTTTCTTGCCGCTACAAAGAGACATTTTGGAAGGAAAAGTCTGAATTTAAATGGAATAAGTACATAAAATGCATAATATTAAAGATGAACGGGAAACAGTGAATGCTCTTTGCCATCACGGCTATTTAACTGCAGCAAACGGGCAAATATCGGTCTATCAGAGTTCCCGAAACCATTCAGTCACGGAGTCAGTACGGTGAATACCACTGTGTACACAGAGATATATCATAGATTATAGGACAGTTTCTGACAGCTTCTTGTTCAACTTTTCTCGGTCTGACTCAGCACTGAAGAGTGACGCGCTCCACTGACTTCACTCCTATTGGTTGTCGCTCCCGAAAGTCGCCATTCATTTGCATAAAGTTAAACAGATCTCAACTTTGTCGCGTCACCAGACACGCCCCACCGGTCGCCAACGGTCGCTGTCGTGCGTGTCACCGGAAATCGCCCACTCCCCATTGAAATTAATCGTATGGTGTCGCGTTGTCGCTTGTAGTGTGAACGGGGCTTGATGCTTGCACAATCCTATAGCTCGTCCTGGGTCGACATTTCATTCAGTAACATTAGGCAGTTTTCACTAAATGCTGTTTCACGTTGAGGATCGCGTTATTTTACAGATCGCATCTATGCTATCTCTTGTTTCTACTTCTTCTT
>JAOTRC010000017.1:11957394-11968875 GCA_027497675.1 Cyprinella lutrensis | reverse complement strand
ACTTTGGACCGCCGACGTAAGCTACTCATGTTCGACTCGCGCGGTTATGCCAACACTTCCGGTAGACGCTTCTTCATGGGTGTTGTTCAACGGTTTCTTCTTCTGGTCGGTGGACTGTGAATATCGAAACTAGGAATCGAAATTTTAACTTTTGAAAGATTCTGGGAAAAATGAAAAGTTAGTCCCGGTTCCAATCGATACTCGATTCTCGATACCCAACCCTACAGTGCACCCACATATATTATGTAAACACAAACTTTTATTTTGGACGCGATTAATCGCAATTAATCGTTTGACAGCCCTAATTCACACTTAATAATAAGTGCTTTGGAAATGACCAATGAACTGAATCTATAAACACAGCATTTGAGATGTCACAAGGTCGTGTTCAGTGTATTCAATGACACGGATGTTACCACACAACATTCATATACTGTACATGCAGGGACAGGTTAGAGTTTATGTACATTATCGCAGCACTGCAAAGCAGAAGTCATGCGCGTTTGCTCATGCACGTGAAAAGAGAAGAGTCAATTAAAAAAGAATAAATCATTTAAAGCTATTGAGAAATGTCAAGTAGGATAGAAAAAGAAAGTGAAATGTTACATATTGCCCAAGCAGTAGCGTGTTACCTGTGCGTGTAAATAAGGTAGCTGCTGTGACTCTTAGCTGACCTGACTGTGCTCTCCAGAGACACCGTCGACTCGCCGATGCCCGAGCGGAACAGCGCGCCGTCCTCCATGTACGTGTTATTACAGTTCAGGGTACGCTAAAGATAGAGGAAGAGCACAGTACTGTAAATAAAGCAAATAATACATTTCCAAATGCCAGACCACTTAATAGCTTCTTCCTTTAATATATTAAATTACTTTCTTATTGCTTGCAAATTCCATAATTGAAATGACTTGGTTATTCGTTTGCTACAAGACCAATTGACATTCAGCTGATTTCAGATGCATTAAGGATAATTCATGGATAAATACTGAATCATTTATATCTGTGGCAGAAACTTACCGTCAGTAGGGTGGTGCGTGTGGTGCTGGACTCATCGGATAACTGTTTCTTTCCCGTGAAAACGTTCTTCAGATGTTTCCTCACCTCTTTATTGAACACGATGTGGAAGAAGAAAATGAATATGCCCTGAAACACAGAAACAGGAAAAGGAAACCGGTCTGTGTTAGTTATTTTTGTTTTACTTTTGTCATTTTTGAAAATATTTAGGTGCCCATACAAACTCCGATTGTATTCGTCTGAAAGAACATCATATACTCCTAGGATGACTTGAGGGTGAGTAAATCATGGGCTAATTTTCATTTTTGGAAATTGTCCGTAAACCGGCCCATGCTTTCCTTATCTCCCTTTTTTCCAGAAAGAGTATGATTGTTACCTGCAGACAGCTGAAGATGGCAAACAGATAGTGGAAGGTCATGACATCACTGTTAACAGCCATTAAACCCAGCACCCAGGTGGCGCTAATGAGCAACAGGAGTAAGAAGGCCATCCGCATAGCAGGACTGGAGCACATGCGAAAACAAACCACAATGAGCACCACTATACTTTATAAAACAACCCTCAGTAAATGCTCTCAAGGAACAGGATAACAACGTCTTACATGACCCCAGACTTCTCATGAGAACGTTGTCTATGCCCACACGACGCCTTGGCTGCCAGCACAAAGATTACAACGTTGACCTGTTGAAGAGATCGTTTAACATTCAAGTAGTCAATGCAGGTGGAGAATTGCATGAGACTGATAGTTAGAATGATCTATAGATGACTTACCAGAACCACTACACCGATGGGTCCGGCAAAACTCCAGATGAGGGTGTCGTGGACGGACAGCCAACAGAAGTCAGGGTTTCCATATCCCTGAGGATCCAAACCCACAGCCAAACCTGATGGGACGTTAACAACAAGAGCATGTTAAGATAACATGCTTTTCTCTGTAAAACTTGCTTTAATCCTGCCCGTGAACGTGATTTTACCACATCTTTGTTGACCCTGGATCAACATTCCAATCAAACAATCAGATTTGAGGGACAAGTTTACAGTTTATGTCAGGTTTAGGCTTACAACCAGGGTGAGGAGCTTCTACATCAGTGTTATTCACGTATCATTACCCTCTAATTTTAAGGATAATTTAGGAGTAGATTTAGGATTAGGACTCATTTTTCAGACAGGAATGTTGTTCTAGGGTCAACAAAATATGTTAATCCAGGAACATGTCTTACTTAGCAAAATCAAGGTAAACCAATATGCTAAGATTTTGTGGGTGCTTTTCAGGGCGTTGTTATTTGGTTGTTCCCAATAATTTATAGGGGTGTTACTTAGTGGTTCCTAAGGTGTTGATATGCAGTTTACGCTGTTTTTAGTTTTTTTTTACATCTTGCTTGGGTTTTGCGACTGTAGGTGGTTGCAAAGGTGTCTCGAGTGACTTGCTACGAGGTTTCTAGGATTGTTCAGGCTTTGCTGTGCAGTTAATAATGTGTTGTTAGGCCGTGTGTCCACCAAAGCGTTTTTTGCCAGCTGAAAACGCTACACGCTCTGCAGAAGACACCGTGCTTTGAGCGCTTGAGAGCGTTTTGGCAGCGCAGTGTTTTTCCGTTGATACGTTTCGTTGCTATGATACAGAATATCTGCAGCAGTTTGAATGTTGTGATTGTTGGTCGGTGTGGTTTAGTCCCGCCCTCCTCCACTGTGATTGGATGGCTGGGTAAGAACTGACCGTGATGAGCGCTGCGTTTTATCCAAAGTTGAATATTTTTCAACTCTCGGCGACCAGTAAAAAACGCCGAGCGTTTGGCGCTTCAGCGTGAAAAAAACGCTCAGCGCCTCGTTACGCTCATGGCGTTTAAAAAACACCATGAGCGTATGTTTTCAATTGTTTTCTCCCAATGAAAACAATTGAAAACATACGCCAGGCGCGTGAAAAAACGCTTTGGTGGACACACGGCCTAAGTGTTGTTGTTTTTTGGTTGTTTTTTTTGCAATAATGTTACTAAGTTTTTGGGAGTATTTTTTTTAACATGTGAATGCCACAGCGTTCAGGGTGGTTGCTAGGGTGTTGCTACTGTAAAGGGATTTCTAAAGCCCGGAACACACCAAGAAGACGCCAACGAACTAGCGCTGATGAAACCAAACTGTGTTGTCCCCTCTCGTCGAGGTAAAAAGCTGCACTTGAACACACCAAGAGAACTACAGGCGACCGTCAGCTAGAATGTGCATTCTGCGCCTGGATATAATGAGCCAACTGTCTATTTCTGCAGATATATTAGTCTATATTCGTCATTCGAAAAGGAAAACCGACGCTGTGGCTGGAGATACACATAATGTAAACAAAGCAGCGCGTGCTTACCGTTTTGAATATCAATCCTGCTGAACACTTTCTTTATTCCACTCCACTCGTGTTAATATTGAAATATTCGCCAAGGAACACTCAGGTAAGAAGATGTAACATAAGAACAGCCTTCTATCTTTACCGTTTTGACTTCTTTGCTTGCTTTTTTGCTTTTATTCTCGTGCACTGACTCTTTCACTAAGCTGAACAGCCAATCAGAGTTCCCTCTTTCTCCAACGGCCCGACGCCGATTCAACATGTTGAATCGGGTGAAATAAAGCCGTCGAGGACTGTTTTTAGCCAATGGCACGGAAGCCGTGCGTATCACACCGAGGAAAGTTAGTTGGCCGACGCACAAAATCTGCCAGACGGCCGACCGTCGGCTTGGTGTGTTCCGAGCTTAAAGCCGATGGCCGGGAGCTGAAATTCAGATATGAAGCGGTAGATCTGGGCCATCTGACCAATCACAGCAGATCAGGCTCTCGGAAAGGAGTCTTTTATCAAACCGTTTCAGACACTGTGAGAAAAGAGCTGATGCATCGATGCTGTATATTATGAGAAAATGTTATTTGATTACCTTGGATGCATGTTAAACTATTGTATGAGCCTTTAAAATAGCATAATAGATTCAATTAAATGTATTGATTAAACTGAAATATTAGAATAATGCCCAGATAAAATTGTATTAATAATGTGTGTAGAATGTTATATAAATTTGATTATTTTATTATATAAGAATTAAAAAAAATTACACGTACAAATAAAAAATCTAAATTGCCTTTGAAAATATTGCCATTTGAAGTTCGTTTCAACACTAGTGGTAACTCGATGGCTGGATTGTGCCTAAATAAAAAAGCATTTTCTTGCCAAAAATGGTGACATAGCACTTGCCAAAGGTCGAGTATTTTGCATGAGACTGTCAATTCATACCGTTTTGAACCACTGCAGTTTTTTAGCAGCAAAATATCTGCTTGTGGCCTCCTCACTCCCTAAATTGCAAAGGGTTAACAACGCTGCTTTTGTAATAGGTTGTGTTTGTATATAATCTTGTTTTGTCGTGGGCATAAATAGGCCGTTTATTTAACAAGTCAAATTGGATGAACTGCACAGCAAGTTTTTCCCCCCTCTTTTTTATTCCTTTTTTGTCCTATTCTCCTCTCTAGTCAAACATTGAAAGCAAATAATAATGGCAATAATAAACAGAACTGGAGATAACGCTGCCTCAATCGTCTGAAACGTCCCAGCGCTAGCGTGTGGCTTTGTAGCGCTTAACCGTGCGGTGAGAGAGGGGGAGCGGTGGGCGGCAGTTACTTTACATGATATCAAACACTTGAAAGCACCCAGCCATTAAGAAGCATGGAAAGTCGCTCAAGTTAAAGGAGCATTGGAGAGAGAGAGAGAGAACATAGGCAGGACTAAAATTGTAAATATGCTAGTGTAAAGGGATGCTAAAGTTATCTGGCTAAGCGCTGTCAGGCCACCCATTGTTCGGCGAGGTGATAAAAGGCAATTTCCCGCCTTTTCCTCGCCACCATACGCGCAGCGCTTAATTTAAGGGCCATTTTCTGTGACAGTGTTGACAGTTTAAACATATCTCCCCCTTTTTTTCTCCGAGGCTTTGTTGTCTTTTCCCCGCAAAGCTGCTTGTTGTATTCACGCTGCTGTTTATTAGTCTATAACCCTCTTGTATCGCATGTTCCTCTCAAGGCTGTAACAATGCTTGCCATGGGGCCTTTAATACCTGTCAGCTCCTGCCAATGGGAGCCCATTTTGTTTCATATTCAAATTCCCTGTTGGGAAGATTTGTTTTTCTCCTCTGCTTCCTTAATCTTCTTCCCCGCAACAGAGCTGCGCCTCAATTTGAGGTGACACAGAAAATATGGCTTATCATCGCACTGTGAAAGCGATCCCATTAGGTTGCTGCAGCTTTCAAGTGAGCATGTAAATAGTGAGCGGGGATCAGGGGAGAGTAATTGACATAGATGCTCTCATTCAGAGCAGGGCTTCCCCTTGTAATGCCTTTTCGCTGGAGCAAATAAACTCTCGCTCATGCTGCTGTCAGTCGTGGTGTGCGCTTTTCTATGGACTGGAGCTTTATGGCACAATTTTTATGTAGAGATTCTGAAACGTGCATTTGCCGCTGCTAATAACGTGCCGTTATTATCGTGAGAGCAGTGTTGCCAGTTAATTGGACAGCTGTGTTAATTTCTAATGATTAATAACATTCACTTTATTTTCTACCAAGCAGTTAATGCTTTAATGGTGCGCTGTGAAATCTACATCACCGCAGTGTAGCAGTTTTATATTTTAGCTCAGGTTTTCACAAGAACAACGAGCAGTGTCAATATTACTGGTATTATTTTACTCAGTTTTGTCTTTAGTAGTTGTTTTATATACAGACCTGTTCAAAATTATGTATATTTGTATAAATTCTGTATAAATTACATTTGTAATTTTCAATTTGAAAACCGTTAATATTTTTGTGGAAGCCGTGATCTTTTTTTGATGATTATTGGATGAAATGGAAAGCATTTATCTGAAAGAGCTTCAAAAGCCTTTTGTAACATTATACATTTTCTTTACTTTCTTTTTTAACCAGTCCAAATCCAAATCTTACTGACCTCAAACTTTTGAAAAATAGTGTCACGTTCATGTTTAGTTTCATTGTGTAGTTTCTAGTCAGAGACTGTGTCCGAAATCACATGCTTTTGAGTAGGTACTTATTTTGAATAAGTAGTTACTTCACGACTGCTAAAAAAAAGTAGGCTACATTCTGTTATAGTATTAATGTGTGCAGTATGAATGTAATCTGGATGTACTACGTTCGCCATGTTGTCTTTATCATGTGACCTACCAGCGTCATTTACATCGTTTCACTGCCATTCACAAATTCTCTCCCATGACCTCATGGGATAGTAAAGTTTCCATCATATGCGCACTTCAGAATCTGACCGGAAGAAGTAATGTAGATCATCGATGTACTTTTACATATATTTTATGAGTACAGTGAATTCTGGCATCCTTCTTTTGTCAGATAAAGTTTTTCTGTTACTGTACAGTAGGGAAGTATGCGATTTCGTATGCAGCCATGGTTTTATTTGTCACTGTTCTTCCTGTGTTCGAGTTCATCATTAGTTGTCATGGTTTCTGATTAGTTCACATCTGTTCCCTGTTCCATTAATGATCTTTCTTTGTGTTTTTTTTAGGCCTTAGGCCACGTTAACACAAAGCCGGGTATTTAGAGAAACGAATATTTTCCCCCTTTCCGTTTTCAATAATAAGATCGTCCACACAGCCACATAAATACGCCGTCGAGCGCCATCATATCTACGCCAAACCTATGGGGGGCAGTGTAGGGAGGAGGATAAAGCCATGCAAGCCAATCAGAATCCTCAGAATCGAGAGAACCTAAAACGCCGTTTCTCCCTGTTGGCACAACAACATATAACCAGCGTTTTCAGAAATCTTCGCTTTGTTGGAGTTTTTAGAAATAATTGTTTTCTGTGATAAAAAACGACGTTTTCGTGTAATTGAGAGGGCAAAACGCAGAGAAATATCTGCGTTTTCCCATCGTGTAAACGGGGCCTCAGTTCTCCTCAGTTGATGGTATCTTGTTAATGTTATGTGGTGATGCATAAAGTTGTTGCTATTTGTGTTTATTAAAAATCTATTTGTGTCAGGCATTTCTCTGGTGGATTTACTACACGCAAACCCTGACATATACAGTATATGTATATAGTTACATTAAATATAGCTTGCAAAGGAACCTATGTCCCTTCCAAGTGAGCATCACATTTAAGGGTCTGTAACATGGGAGAAAAAAAACAACTTGTTTTATTGCATTGTCTTAGGAGACTTAAATCAGTTTGATTACTACTAAAAACATTGGTAACACTTTATTTACTATAAGTGACACTTATAGTCACTTTAGACATTCTACTAACTATAAGTAATTTTGCAGCTACATGTCAACTAACTCTCATTAGAATATTAGTAGACTGTCTGCTTAATATCTGCTAACACTTTTATTTTTAATGTTCAACAACAGACACTCTACTGACTATACTGTACGTAACTTGGCAACTACAAGTCAACTTGTTCTCCTAACCTGAACCATGAAACCTAGCATAACCTAAGAGTCAAGTGACAGTCTATACAGTCACTCTAATGAGAGTTAGAAGACATGTTGTTGAAAAGTTACTTATAGTTAGTAGAATGTCTAAAGTGGACTATCGAAATAAAGTGTGACCAAAACATTTGATCATTTTAGCATTTTAGTTGCTAGAGCTGTATTGAGAGAGTGCTTTCATTCACAAACAAAAGCCTATGGGATGCATTGTAAGTGACTCTATTTTTAATTTGTTTTTTATGTTATCAGACATATACTGAACTGAGGTCATCATCTCATAAATAAAAATGTAGGTGCATCATGGTAATTGAGTCTTTGTACTTATTTATCTGAAAACTTTTCATTTCCAAATCCCTCTCTCTAAATACCTTAACCTGGGCTCTTTCATGCACGGTCTTTTGATGTAGTGTCCTCTCTACTGAAAAAATACAACAAACTGCACCACAGAGAAGAGATGCCGGCACGCAGCGTATTTGGAAGGTGTCAGGTTTCATTTCTTTGGTTAAGCCTTAAAGTAGAGGAGCTGTGTGGCCTCGTTTGAGACATTTGAATCCAACTAACTTATTATAATCTATTGCCGCTACTCAAAGAGAACAGAGACACCTGGCTATATATCCTTCTTTCTATTATCTCTTCTAGCTCACTGCTTTATTTTGTTCGGAGGATTTTCTTTCTTTTTTTAAATATATATTTATTCTTCTTTTGTCAGTGATCTTTAGGAGAAAGGTGTATTATTCATGAGAAGTGAAAAAAAATTTCACTTCATGATAAGTGAAGTTATAATAATAAGCTTTTTAAAGTATGATCGCATCTATCAGAACTGCGAGAGACAAAAAGCAGGTTCATGACAGTATAAAACTTCCCGGCAGTCAAATGAGATGTAACATGTTGGCTCAGTGTGCATCAATATTAACAATCTCTAATTATCTCACTAAGGAGTGTTTATTGTTGCACTTCATGTGTCACATCTATTTTTGCTTTTGTTTACACTAGCAAATTAGCAGTTGTTATTGCTAACTTAATAATGTTATACAAGTTCATCAGCGCACTGATGCAAACATCTCTGAATCTGGTGGGAATATTTAATCATCACCATGCAAAACTGCTACGGTACATTTAGGTGTAATTTTCATTCATGCAAAGGTAATTTGTTTCTATATTATGAATTAATTAACACTAACAATGATGGAGAACGCTTGTGAATTTGTAATTGAGAGCTCACTGCAGACACAGATTGATTATACTCGTCCCTCCTCCTGTTATGATCCTCCACCTCTCCTGTTTGTGACGCCAAGTGCATTTGCCAGCATCTTCTCAACAGACATTTGCAAAGACTGGAATGATTAAAATGTTTATTTAAGTCCTTTCTGCATACAACCAGCATCTCTCTAAGGGAATCATTTGCATTTCGGTCTCCATTGTATCTTATCATCATTAATGTTTTTAAAGGTGAAGTGTGTAATTTCTACACCATTAGCCTTAGCTTAATAAACTGAAAAATATTGTTTGTTTACAAAAAAAATTAGTTGCCATTGGTTGAAAATCAGTTAGCCCCGCCCCAAACGCATAAACAAAGTAATGTTTTGCTAGAAGCATTATATATGTATATATATATATATATATATATACATGTGTGTATTCATTTATTTTATTTATGCTTTATTTCAATTAACAAAAAATATTTTAAATAGTTTTAGTTTAAGGAGCCATTAACACTACACCGTTTTCAAAAAACAGAAAAGTTTTATGCATTTTGTCCATTTATTCACACAACAACACCGTTTTAGGGGCCAAGTTTTAAAGTGCAAGTTGACTACAAACTACAAAAGGCTAATTTGTGAAAACTGTGACAAAGTTTAGGCAACGTTGTTGTCTGTATGCAGAAAAACGCAAAGGAAAAACGTTTTTCATTTGTAGTACATTGTTGTTGTGTAAACGTAACCTCAGCTAGATTCCATCAACTTTTTTAAAGCAATTTTTTGGTAATCGCATTAAATTTGTTGGATTGAAACACAAATTTGTGCTTAATTCATTTTGAATTTAAAAAAAAAAAATTGGGGTGCATAATTGTTTTCTGATAGACTTGCGCATAAACTATGATGGAAACACATTTTCTGAATAAATTCCTTGATGTGCAACAAAAAATGTGATCGGATAATTGGACTAACCAGCGGATCAGTTTCATTGCACAGCATCTCAAATGTTGGTTTGGCCATTTTGAAATGCTCAAGCCAAAGTCTATCATTAAAATCATCATAAATCCCTCCCAGAATGGTCTCAAACGATTTCGTTCCCAAAAACCAGACATCTACCTCCGAACACAAGATAACATTATAGTGTTTGTTGCGTTTCGTCTGCATGCGATGAGTTGCAAGTGTTTTATGGCGTACGAAAACACTCACATTGGCTTATAGCAATTTCCCAGGAAATAATGATTTTGATCTCTTGAGCATGAGATGGAAATGGAGCTTTATTCACAAATGTTTTGTACGATATTCCAATTTTTTGCATAAGCTAAATTCAAAACTTTTGATAGAAACATAGCACAGTTCCACAGTTTCACTTTAACCGCGACTAAAGCATTGCTTGTTTTTCTGTTGTACCTTTCACTTCAATGTAGTATTAAATTAATATCAATGGCTTTGCATTGTTCCAGCTGTTTGAGAAACAATATCCTATGGTTTCATCACACTTGCTTAGATTGTTTGCTAGAACAGTTTCCAGTGATGATACAATTGAGCAAAAAGCCAGTTATGCTTTTTTTCAACCACAAGAATGGATAATTTTATCTAAACATCTGTGTGGATAGAGGAAGAGAATTGCAGTGAAGGTCATGATGCATTGAGAAACTGTTTGGAATTACTTTTACATGTCTGAGACAAGACAGGACATGCAATGTTTGTGTGTTTGTGAAAGAGGGAGTGTGTTCTCCCACAGAGATGCTCAGTGTCTTCAGATGCTCATGAATCTTAAGCATTATAGCGGTATGGATGAAATCTCCAGAAGTCAACACATTACTGTATACTACAAAACACAGGAGAGTCATAGGAATGTTTTGGTCGCTTCACCAGAGGCAAGCTGATTTGTTACACATATGTGAAAACACTTGTACTTGTGCTTTATTAAAGTAACTGCAAAGAAAAATGTATTTCTACCAGTAAGAACATACATCACCCAAAAATTAGTCAATAACTTATTGGGAACAACATTTTTTTTATTATTTAATAATTCAGGTTATTTTTCTGAACTGAATCAACAGATTAATTAAAAGATTTAAACCAAAAGAATGATTCACACTGTAAACCTGAATAAGTTGGGATAAGTTACATACAAATTTATGTTGAGAAATTAAAAGTTTAAGTGCAGAATTTGCATTTTAAATGCTCTTAACTTGAATTATTTGAGGAAGCTAATTAAATCAGTCCTTTAACTTAAAATTATCATGTAATCTCAACTTAAAAATTTTTAGTAGATGAAACTTGGCTAGCTTTAACTAGCCAGTTCAGTAAATGCTAACTTGCTAATTGGTAATTCAATTATTTCTCTTGCACACACACACACACAAAAAAACATAATATAACACTTAATTTTAGCATTTACGGTACTTTTTCCTTTCAAGTACCATGGCAAAGCATGCTGGAAAATAGAAATCCCAGTCTAGTTTCAGTTTAAGTTTGTCTAAATTAAAAGAAACAAGTTCAGAAAACTCAAAACAATGAAGCAATTCAGATTACTTAAAATGTGTCTGTTTTGTGAACTCAAAAGAAAAAGAAAGTTCTAAAAACTCAGTTTATTTGATTGAACCATTTTATTTGATTTAAAGTTTTCCCTGTTAATTATTTTGAGAGTTTGGGATTAGACGAGTGTGCGACTAAAGTGATGTTAATTAGCATGTGGTAAAACTATGACACTTATTTTAAGGAATATATTGAAGGAGAAGGCCCACTACTTTAGTTTAGTTTAGTTTAGTTTAGTTTAGTTTAGTTTAGTTTAGTTTAGTTTAGTTTAGTTTAGT
>JAOTRC010000017.1:11842860-11854099 GCA_027497675.1 Cyprinella lutrensis | reverse complement strand
AAGCGTCACATTTTTATGACAGTTTTTTGACATGGACATTTTTGTCCTCTTTTTACCTAAGTGTAACTTTTTAAAATCGATGCACAAGGGTTAACAAAAATAAACTCAATGTGTAGGACTCGTCACATGCATTTGGAAGCTTCTTGTAGCAGCCTACATTCCTGATGGATCCTGCAGCATATCTGGCAACCTCGAGTCAATTGGAAAGGGGGGCATACACCCTAATTTGAAAGTGATTGCAGTACCAGTTTTGGCCACAATCTTGAATACAGCTCCTCTAACGTGTAGTATTTTAAATAATTGATTTTAGTTTTGTTTTATTTTTAGTTTATTTAGACGAAAAAACTTTAGAATTTAAATATCTTGCACTTATCGGTTATTGGTCATAAAATAAAATTTTCAATTATCGTATTGGCTAAACGGTGTTTTTGTTTTGAAAAATCACGTTTTTACAACCGTGCTTCACCAAGACTTTACTAGTTAATTAATTATAGCTCACCACAGAAGGGCAATTGTGTTTCTTTGCTGTTATATGACACTCCGTCTCAGCTTTCCAGAAGAACTAAACTCTTCCCGTGTTTGTATGTGTGCTAACCAGGATTTTTGATTTGGATGACCAGAACTCTGCTCTCTTTACATATTCATTCTGATTCTTTGGCCACCTTTCCACATAAGTGTCGCTCTGTCGTAATTCATGCTCCAGAGTCTGAGCCGAGTTCCCTCGCAGTCTTTAAAGTGCTGGACCTTTGTGCTCTTCTCTAAATTCTTCAACTTTAAGTGCCGTTTATCAGATTTTCCCCCTTCTTTATATGGACGAGTATATTATTCCTCTCCAGCTATAAAAAGCCTTTCAAGAACTCAGCCAGTCCCAATTATGGCTTTATGGAGCTGATTTGCCACGTCTGTCCAAAGTTTAGTAACATGTTTTTACATGCTTTCACTTGAGGCTCTTTCGCCCATTTTTTTTTAATCGTGTGTGTGTGTGTGTGTGTGTGTCTGTATGCACCACCGCACTACATGTGATAATTACCCTGTAATATGGAATGGCAAAGAATCCTCCAGAGAATGGAGATGCATTCATCATCATCCATTTATTTAAATACCATAATTTAGTGTACGGCTCATTACTGGGAGGTTGACCTTTCCCAAAATGAAGATCTCCTCCATACTTTGTACTCGCTGTCTGGTTTCATTTTTTTTTTTTTACCTCAAAATGCTAATAGAGATAAATACAAAGGAGGTGATGAAGGGTGTAGCCTATCATCTATCTGTCTGTCTGTCCACCTGTCTGTCTGTCAAGGGCATTAAAATCGTTGCGATATTTATGATGTTACCTAATTAAATGTCAGGCAAATCATTCCAAATTTAGCATAATTATAATACCTCACTCATCTATCCAGGTAGTCGTTCTTTTGTGTGTGAGTGGGTAGAGCTCTAAAAAAAATGTAAAGATTTTTATGTAATAAGATGCTTCTCAGGTGTGTTCAGGCTTAGTTTGCACCAGTTGCAACAAGCATTGATTTCCCTTGCAAGATGCACCACAACCCCCAAATCTATTTTTGAATGGCAAATAATTTGAGTGGCCACTTCATTAGGGCAGAAACGTTACAACTTATCGCTGAATGCATTGAGACGCTCCATATATCCACGCTAATGGAATCAGATTGAATCCAGGAGCACAGGTGAAACATTTAGCAGGGAATCGCCTGAAAAATGCTTTTAAGTGCGGGTGGTTTTAGTTTAATGAAAGTGAGTCATTTTGGCAGACTGACAGTATATTGTGCTGAGGAGGATTTCGTATTAAAACACTCTCACTTGTTCCGGGTTCAGACCCCACATAAACCACACAATGTTGGGCTCTGCCCGCGGGTCTGACTGTTGGTTCACAAGAGATTCACATCATCGTCCTTGTGTCTGTGTTTTAATGAGCAGGGGGTTGATAAGACTGATTGTAATTTATCAAGGCTGGAAAAAAAGGAAAAGCCAGAATAAGGCTCATTGGAATGCATTCTCTGTCCTTACTACTTCCTTTATGACCCTCTGGGATGCATCGCTCTTCTTGCAGCTCAGCTTCCCTCTCTCTCTCTCCCTCATTTCCCATCTCTCCTCTTTGTTAATCAGTTAAACTCGCTCTTCAAATAGCCCCTCTAATTACTGCTCCGCTCCTTGCGAACGGCTATCTCCCCCGCTGCTCTCTCTCTCTCTCTCTGTATTGAAGCTGACCCCTGTCAGTAGTGGGTACCTCTTCGTGGTGCATGTGGACAGCGCTGGTGAATCTTAATGGTGGTGGGAGGCACCAGAGGTGCCACTGAAGCTGGCTCATTAGCAGACAGTCTCAGAAGCTTGTGGAGATGGATTTAGGGGATGGTCATCAAATACACACCATATATTATGCGCTCTCTCACAGACGGATGCGTTCAGATGCCGCGCCACTTACAAACTCAAAGCTGCGGGTGAGTGCGAAAAGAGGTTTTGCTCGTACAGATGAGCTCCATTTACCGTATTGACCTCTAAAGTGACTGTGTGTTTTACCCCTCCCCCATACCTGATTAAAGGTGGATGATATAAGTGAAATTTGCTTAAAATGACCACAAGAGCCGCCCTATGCAGACGACCCTTGACTTGCGTGCCACTGATTGGTGGAGGCCGATCTCAAACACACAGGTTATTATAGCGTAAGCCCTATTATTTGCTTTTGTTGCATAGCAAGCTATATTATAGCCTTCCTGTTCATCTCAAAGGCAATTGTTCAGCTACTGACTCACTAAAGATGCAATCGCCATGCCGTCTTTGCTTATGAGTGCTCAATTCTAAATTATTATTTGACCTGGTGCCATTTGACAAATTACAGAAAAGGAAAATTATTTTTAAAATTCATAAAATGAAATATAATTTTGATTCATATTTTTTTCCCCCCAAATATGCTTTCGCCCCCATATAATTGTAGTTAAAGCATTGACCAGTTGGGACTAACTACCTCTGTTAACACTCCAATCCTTGACCTCTTACGTTCAAGTGAAAAAGACTAGAAAATTGTCTATTGAATAGCTAAAAGAGGAAATCGATCATAATAATTGATTTGTTTTTATATATTTAGTTATTTTTTATAACGTCTATATATTTCAAAGCTTTGTCTATTTGGCTGCCTATTGAAGCTGCGCTATGGCTGGGACCTGTGGTCCAAATGTGAGGCATTTCCAGCCCTCACAACGCATCACAACAGGTCTCTTGTTTTTCTCTCTTGTCATATGTGGGGAGAGAATGCTTTTTGTCTCTGTTTTTAAAATATAGTAAATGAGTGTTCAGGCTTGATAATTCACAGCAAGGTGCTCGCCGCTGTGCTTCTGCTCATCGAGCAAAATATCTCCCTCGCCTTTTCTTTTCTAAAAGAAGAAAAAAATTAAATGTATTTAATAAATGCCTGACTTCAAATGGTTGGGGTTTCTGGCTCCTCTATTACTGGGTCTATTCAGCGACAAATGAACGGGGGAATCATTTATGCCGAGAGACAAAGCCGAATGAAAATATAATTCCGCATTGTGCCGCGCTTTTGTTAGCGGCCGTCAAGTCCCTAATGGTGCGCTTTTGTTTTCCTGCACTGCTCTGAAACCGTAGTGTCGAATTGCACGCTCTGCTCGTGGTGTGTAATGGCCCGCCTTTGTGATATTAGATTATAGGGGCAATTAATGGCGTCAAACCTTAACAACTCAGCATTCAGGCGGCTCGTCAATCCCACTGTCGCGCCGCAATAGAAGGTGTTATAACTCTGGTAATTATTACGCCTGCAACTTGAAAATGTCAATGAACGTGTGTATAAAATAGAATGTATGGGTTGTCACCGCGGGAGAATGGGATGCAGAGGAGCAATTAATTACAGGTTTTCATTTCGCTCTTTCCCGGTGACAAGCAGCCGTGCGTGGCAAATTGGCGTGACGCCAAGCACCCGCCAAACCGAGCCCCCTCTTTCGCCCCGTCTCACGTTCCGTCTACCCCGATGTATGCGCAGACACACATGCATCACGTCTGGGCCCCGACTGGCCCGCTGTGGGCTCTCGCCTCGGATGGTGCCCTGGCTTTGTTTCAGACGCTCTTCCTCTCTAGGTGCACATTCTTGCTTTCAAAGCAGTAATTGTAGGGCCCTTGATATAAGTCATCAAAGGCGGATGCATGATATTTGGCAGAGGGCCGAACACTCTCCCACGATGGCATCAGATGCATGATATCATCAGCCGAAATATGTCTGTGCTTGCTAGCGTTAGCTGTAAGCGCTAGTCTAACATAGCCTCACCTGCGTCACGCCTATAATTAATCAAGGTGAGTGGCACGCCAGGCCATAAAATGTGTCTGTCTTGTGGCACATCAGTCATAGAGGGTAAAAGAGTGCATAATTTTGCCTCTTTGTCTCTGTCATGGATTCTGGGAAGCGTTCCCACCTCCTCATGGTGAAGGATACGGATGGCTCGTTTCATTGTGATAGGGACGTTTACAATAAAATATCGGACGGTCACAGATAACCGCGAAGCTCGCGAGCGCAAGCTTTCATCCCTCTTTCCGGCGGGGGGAAAAGAGCCGGTGTTCGTATTTACCGCCAATCTTGTTTACAAAGTCAAATCAGCCCTTTACAGATTTAATTTGCGTCTGACAGCTCTCTCTCTTCGTCTTCCCTCTCCTTATCTCGCCCCCTCCCTCCACCCCTCCTCGCGACTCGCGAGCCCTCGAGCTCCGAATAGATAAACTGCTGAAAATATGAGCGCTCAGGCGCTGCATGAAAACAAATGAATGCAAATATCAGATCGGACTGGCAGTGGACTGGGAAGTCGTCACGCTGTTGCCTGTCTGTTTTATTCTCTTTGAGTGGAAAATGTAGATAAATGTACGTATTATGCTGGCTTGTAGTTTGCACTCGTATGTCAGCTTCAAGCCAGCCGTTGCCTGTAAATAGCTTTATTTTTATTGAGCAGTTGCAGTGAGATGATCAGTTCTGGCCCTTGAGCAGTAAATAGGAAAATAAATGGAACGCCACGGAGCGGCTGTGTGTGCGTGCGTGTCTCCGTGGAAGATCGCTAGCTGCATTCGAGGAAGCAGCCGCAAATTGTAGCTACTGGAGGAAATTGCTGGCCCGTTAAAAAACTGCCCATAAGTTCACAGGGTGGCCGCTACCACTGCATGGATATATTCATGTACTAGCGGCCTGCCTTCAGGCCTTTCCAAACCATCTCTCTCTCACACTCAGACACACACAGAGAAAGAGAGTAAGGATTCCCTTGACCTGTATGAGAGTTTTAGGACAGTTGACAGACTGGCACTAGCTGTATTGTGTCACCCATATGCTGTTTTTGTACATGTGCGATATGTTTTTATGCCTTTCAAACTTAAACATTTGGTTTCATTTGATATCAATCTTTTTAAAAGGTTATCTAGATGAGGTTTTGAACTAACAGGAATCAATAGTCTTCAATAGGACGCATCAAACATATCAGTGATGTTTTGTATGCCATAATTTTCCAGCAAAAGTGTTTGTATGAATTTGTAAATTTTGTCCAGAAAAGTAAGAATTCCCGGTTAATTAAAAAAGGGGGAAAGAGTTTCCATAGATATGTCAATGTGAAACTTCAAGTATTAGATATGCATATATGCGCATATTAATAATAAAAACAAAATGCATGAGTTTCTATTGCGGGTCCAGTGAAAATCCTGGCTGGGCAAATAAAATTCTGAACTATTGGCCCGATTGGGCTTGCGGAGAGAAATCCTCATTGTTGAGCTCGGCTCTCTTTCCATTTCTCCTTTTCTGCATATTTTTCATGAGATAAGAATCACGCTTTCCATCTTTACGCCTCGTTCTTGTCTAGCAAATTGTGCTCTCACTTCCAGACTGTTGCAAGTTGTTTCCTGCCGATAGCTATCTTATCAGACTGTTTGTTATTTTTGCCAAGATGTGATTCTCTTGATAACAAATCATAATATTATGTTTATTGAAGTACTTTCAGGCTGATAAAGACTATATACTCAAGGGAAGATTTGATCAACACTCTTTCTCTCTCTCTCTTTTGGAAAATCTGCCAGGGTTTTACAATGCAAGCAGTGTGGAGCTCTATTGTGTCAACAGAGCTGATGTTTTGTGTACTCTCTTTGCCATGACATGATAGAGAGTTAATTAAAGTGAAGTACAACATTCCTTTATGAAGCTAGAAAAACAGAAATGGCTTTGTATGATGTTAAAGTGAGGGTATGTGCTTATTTATGCTTATCTCAGTGTGGAGGTGGGCATCTTCAGCATTTTAACAGTTGATAATCCTGTTTGTTTTATCACATGCTTTTTATAATTTTTATCTAATTTGTTTTTTCCATGCTGCTCAGACCTGTGACAAATTTTAGTGCGACGGCCAACGAGTTGATAAGAACTGTTATGGATTATGATGCTCTAGTCTAACACACATGCACAACCATGTTTGCTGTCACTAATTGGACTTATTTTCCTCTTTTTTTTAGGTGCCGGTATCAATGGCAATGATGACCCCACAGATGATAACTCCTCAGCAGATGCAGCAGATCCTCTCTCCACCTCAGCTCCAAGCTTTACTCCAACAGCAACAAGCCCTTATGCTGCAACAGGTAACACAAACACACACAGAACTTAAAACAATTGTAAATGTCTGAGCTGTTCAGACATGACATGCCCAAACAAACCACACAAAAGGTACATTTTTTTCAATGCCAGTTGGAGCCAGTTTTATTGGCTAATCAAAATATTACTATAAGCTATTTGCTATATCATGTCCTCTAAAATTGTGCTGCAGGGACTTGTTTTGCACCACAATCCATCATTTTCCAACAAAAACATGACATCATAGCTTTCATGAAGTTTCAAAAGACATTATTTATTATTTGGTCAGTTATTATTTTAGTCTAACCAAATTAATCGAATATATATTAAAACTTTTTTTAAAATTAGTTCTTATTTATCATAGAAATCTATGAGCCTCTTTCCACAGATAGTGATATTTAGTTTAAAAACCAAAACAGTCATATTGTGACATATAAAAATATCTACCATTAAAAAGTTACGAGTTCAATCAGTAGAAACAGTACTACTGAGTTCAATCAGTAGAAACAGTAACATTATGGAATATTATTAAAATAATGGTTTTCTGTTTATTCAGTAATCATTCTAAAGGCCTGTTCCCACCTCGACGAATTTTGCGCACGATATTCGCTGACGTTTAACGCCTCGTAACTAAACAAAGGGCGCCGATGTGAGTGTGCACACCAACGCGAAAAACGCCACGCGTTAACGCCTCAAAAACTATCTAACCAATGAGATTGGCGCTTTTGCTCACATCTGGAGCTTCTGAAGTTACAGTAAAACACAACTTGGGGGCGCTCAAACACAAAATGGTCTTGCCGAGCACATTTGGCAAAGAAGATATAAGCCAAGTACGTCTACACTGCCGTGAAGAAATAAGACAAGGAAGATGGAAGTCATGATGAATGTAGAGCTGCTGGTCTCGTTGGTGTCGGAACAAAGAACTATGCGAAAAACGTGACAGCGACTACAAAATAGGACTATTTCTGTTTTACATTAAGCGCCATCTAATGTCAGGGAATGAATTTGCATGTTCACTCAGCTCATTGTCAGCAAAAATCGCTTGGGTGTGAATGCAAAAACGCGTTGAAAAACGCTGGCGAATAATGCGCGCCAATATTCGTCCCAGTGTGTACAGCCTTTTATATGCTTATTTGGTGCTCAAAAGCATTTCTTATTATCAGTTTTTACTTTTCATTGTTTATTTTCAAGGAAACTGGAGCATTTTTTTATGATTCTTTGATCAAAGAAAAGTTAAAAAGAGCAGAATGTATTTTAAATAGTTTTTTTGTAACAATGTTAGTCTTTACTGTCATTTGATTCATTGAATGCATCTTTACTGAATACAGAACGGTTATTTATAAATTCAATTCAAAAGTGAAGTTAAAATTGTGTAGAAAAATTGTCATCGTCAACTGGCTTCTACACAAAAACTTAACCTTCAAGTGGGCGCCAAGAGGTACATACTAAAACAAGCATTCTAAATCTTCTCGAACGCATAGAGAACTCAGACATAAACACAAACGCTTTGTTCCACACTTCCATAAGAAAAATTTTCCCTCCCATCCGGTCCTCATAACTATGCAAGCCATACGTTTAATAGGAGAATCCGGCCAACTTGACGAAACATCATCAGCTGTTGCCAGTGGTTTTATAGAGTGCCGTCGGATAGCACAGTAAATGCACATTCATGTGTGATCCCCGTTAATAGGCCCTGAGTGTAGATGTCAGAGTGTGTAATGTAATCGCATTTTGTGTAACTTTGATTGCATCCTCACAGGCATGCCCGGAATGATATCTTCCCCGGCTTTGATGTTACTTGGCTCTGGCGTTTATAAGCAGCATTTACTAGCGCACTAGTGTCGACTACGCCTCCTTTGGCTGGTGTCACTACACGTCGACTCGCTGGTGGTCAGGGAGCGCTTGTGTTAGAGTGAGGACAGTGTTTCTCACCCAGCTGCTGAGCCAGACTTCTCCATTTCTCTTCCCACCTCTCTCTCTCTCTCTCTCTCTCTCTCTCTCTCTCTTTCTTTCTTTGTTTATTAGTTGCATGGCCTCTGCTATCTCGCTGCGATATCGCCTGGAGGCCAGAGGTGTGGCCCCTGAGCAGACATGAAGAAACAAACAACCCTGTTTCTCTCACGTCTCTCAAATATTTATCACTGTCCCAAAACTCGCAACCCTCGACCTTTTCACACACACTTCTCAGGCAGAAATCAGGTCAGGCACCTCTCCGAAAACCTCCTTGATTAAGAACGTGTGATTATTCTTCGTAACTACAAGAGGAAAAAAAGGAGTTTTCTGTTGCATAAATGATCTTGACAGAGCAGAATTGATTTACAGTAGTAGTAAAGAGGATGAGGTTGCTTTAGGCGAGTTTAAATTGCACCAAGCAGATCTGACAAATTTATCAAGAGTCGCTCGCAGAAATCAAAATTCAGCTGTTTGAGAAAGAAACTTAGCACTTTTGTCAAGCCCCCCGCCCCCGCGCTTTCTCTCTTTTTTTTAAATTCTATATTTAACGAGGATATTGAAATTTAAATAGTTACCGTTCATGGGCCGTTTTACATCTCCAGTAAAAGCCAGTGGGTTTAATGGTTCGCAGTGGTGATGAACCACGTGAGAAGTGGCTTTTAATGCTCACTCTCTCACACACGGCAAATGGAGCAATCAGAAAGCCTGCCAACACACACACACAGCAATCCGTCCCTGATCTCATCCCAGTGTGTGTGGGAGAACGAGTGGGCTTTGGAGTTTTCTGCATGTGAATGCCCATACAAATATGATTTTACATACAACGATAGAGTCGAGCGCAGGAAAGAGAGAGCAAGTGCATGTTTATGTATGCGTGTGCACTTATGCATGTGCGAGTTAACCTTTACATCCCTCCAACCCTTAATTACAGCCCAGCTGATATATTTTTCCTTTTTTTATCCCCTCTCTGTGCTGTTAAGTAAAACCAAGGTCACAATAATGGGAATCTAAGGTGAATGCCTTTCAAGGCGTGCAGTTAACGTGAAAAGGGCCCACTGAATCAAATCATTAAAAAACCCTTAATTATTCTTTAATTATTCCTGCAACTATTCAGCTTCATATTGCCGTGAATTAAAGGGGTAATGAGTGGGCGAGAGGCAGCCGGGCCAGTCGGGTGGCAGCGAGGTGTGGAGGAAAGTTTAAACCGAGAGACGGGCGACATATTGCCATCCGAATGCCTCTAGTGTGGTAAATGGAGTTTCCCTTCACACCTTACGGCTCGCTGACTTTCTCTGTCGGAAATGGCCGTGGCTCGGCATCACAGACGCGAGGTAGCTCACCTTCAATATCCCGTAGAGCGGCATGGCGACAGGTAGTAAAAAAAAGGACGCAGTGGTGTGAGATGGATTTTGTAGAGGGCAAACAGTGTTTTAGTGTCGCACGGTAGAACCACTCGCCTGGTAAAAACAGTGGGATATGAGCGAGTTCAAGGCTCGTTTACGACTAAAGAGTTTTGTACACTCAGGTTGGTCCAAGGCAAACCTGGAAATGTTAAACATCGGGCTTGTTGGTAGTTTGACCTGGGACAGGGCTGTCGCCAGAACGTATGTAATGGGGAGGTATTTCGTTTTCATAGGGGGGCACACTTTATGACCTTAACAATAACAACTCATTTGCATTATGCACACTTGGTAAACATGAAACACAAAAGCTATTCAATTCCACCAAACACACAATAATAGGCTAATATAAACATTATATAACAAATAGCAATAAAAATGTGTACAATGTATTAAGTACAGACACCATTAAAATGGTTTAAGGCAACGGCTCTCTGGGTGATAGTAATTTATAAATATAAATATATTTTTAAGTTAATATTAATATTTAATATTTTTAATATTTTTAGCTCACTTATAATTGAAAATTCTCTTTTCTTCTATAAAACACAAAATGAGGAAGAATGTTGGTAACCAAACACTTGATGGATCCCACTGACTTGCACATTTTGTTTTTGTTTTTATCCTTTTTTCACTGTAAAAAAATGATTTTTTGGTGAAGTAAATACAACTGAAAAAAAACAATGTAATTTACATGAAAAAGTTAGTTCAGACAAGAATTAAAAAACTAAGTAATTTCATGTCAATACTTAATTCAAGCAAGTAGACATGAAAGTGTAAATATCAACTCAATGAAATAAAGTAAAATTACTCAACTTTTCTGATACTGGGGCTCCCATCATGCACTGGACCTTGAATAATTAATGAGGTTCATTTTTCACTGGTTTCCATCTGTAGACTGTTTTATCATTGATTATTGTTGTCATCATTAGTAACTTGCCATTTTGTGACATTTCAAGTAAATGTTTTGCTCAAAATGACACATTCAAACACACAAACGATCCATCAAATGTTACCGCCATTGTGTATTGTCTACCAAGTATTGAGGTTTTGCGTTCACATGATGCTTAACATCTGACTTGATGTAATATAAATTACGTAGATGATCTAAGTAAAGCACATACTGTAAATTACTAACTAATTAATCAACTTTTTACTAGCCAAGTTAAAATTACTTATTTTCTGTAGAGTTTACTTTATTCCATATTCCAAGTAAATTTAACTTAAAGATTTCTTAGCTTTAATTAGAAAGCTTTCTAATTAAAGCATTTTCTGAGTG
>JAOTRC010000017.1:11786446-11801120 GCA_027497675.1 Cyprinella lutrensis | reverse complement strand
TTACATAATATATGTGGATGCACTGTGTATAATTATTTTATAAATACACGCATATGCTTGTGTATATATATGAGAAATATTTTCATGTGTATACTGTATATAGATTTGTATATAATTTATATTATACATAAATATCAATATTTTATATATAAATAAATTTTTTTTTTAAATATGCATGTATGTGTGTGTATTTATATACAGTATACACAAAATAATTATACACAGTGCACCCTCATATATTATGTAAACACAAACTTTTATTTTGGATGCGATTAATCACGATTTATCGTTTGACAGCCCTAATACATATTTTTATTGTGTAGTTTTTTTTCACAAACAAACTGAAATGTAATCACTGTTCACTAAAGACGAAAAACTAAATCAGATTCTGGCAAGTTGAGTCAGGTTTGAAGTGACCATCATTGATATCAAATAGTGCTGTCATTCATGGCTCGCTTAAGAACGCCCGCTCGGAATTTCTGTAGCTTTACAGACTGAAATAGGAGCCTGTCCGAAGGCATACAAATCAAAAGAACCTGCGAAGCACTGGATTAAAAGAGAGCACTCTTTAAGTGTAGACTATTTATTGAGTGCAAGTCCCAAAAACAGGCTTTATTCCTGTAGCTAAAGCGTGAGTTTGTAGGTCTGCTCTGTAAGTGAGGCTGTAATCGTTATTGGCATGTATGATTACCCTAATGGGCTTCCCATCATTACCCTATTACTGACTCTCTAGTCAAAAGCACAAAGGTCTCTTTTGTGCCTCGCCTGCTTGTGTTTGGCAGTGCATGCGTGTGTGTTGGTGTGCCTGTGTGTTTTTCCCGTCTATGTCTACACTGTTTAGGGTACATTGTGAGCAGATGCACAGCAGAAAAGCGTGCCTGCTTGCATTTGTACAAACAGATGTTACACGCCGTCTCAAGCTCTGCCAGAGAGACGACGGCAAATTACCCAGCCGACGGCCTGCCCGCCAGATTTCAACCCTATAGCGCACAGACACAAAAGTGTGTGTGTGCAGTTTATGCTGTGTCAGAATGCATGTGTTACTCTCCATTGTTTAACTTTTCTATTTATCTTGTGTAAATAGAATAGTGCCTCAGCCTTTTTCATGGGTTTAGGGGCTTTTTAACAGACTTTGGTCAGCTTGTAATAAACATGTGTAGTTAATCTCTTCTCCTTCTCCTTCTCCTTCTCAGAAGTCCCACTCTTGTGAAGAATATGATTTCTGGGCTGGGATTTGGCTCCCTTAATGCCAGCTATCAGGTAAGAGCGTGTGGATTTTCAATACATCAAGTTAACACACAAACCTTATACATTCATCCACACACACTGGTTGTTATTGAAAATGATGGGGAAATGAATAACACCTTTTTTTGTTACTCTATTCTCCCAAATTTTGGTTGATTGAAATATTCCACTTAAAACGTTTGATAGAGTTGTGAGAAAATCGGTCGTTTAATTAGTCAAACCAGTTCAGTGTTCTATAGCTAATCGGTCTGAATTTATATTTGCTTTGAAATAAAGTCTTTAAAGTCATGGACGTTTCTAAATATGAATGTACGTTTTTTTCTAGAGGTCTAAAGTATTTAGTTCGCTACGCAGTGCCTTGGGTAGAGTACAAGTTGCCATAGTGAGATCTGAAATGAGTGAATCTTTCTTTTCAACGAATTAGTCTAAAGGTTTCGTTACATTAAGTGATTTTATACAATTGAAAAAATCCCGGATAATTCATTCCTCGGAAAGTGTGGGAATCCTGAACAGATCAGGCCAGATGAAGCGCACAAGGGCACTGATAACAATTTCCTCTTCTAATTAGCTGCTTCTCCCAAACCTCCTCCGTTCTCCTCCCTCCATCGCACACTCGCGCTCCTAGCCAGCCGTATGTGATTTATAGCGTCAAATATTTGTCAATGAAGGTCACAGCATAAAATTAGTGTCTGTCCTAGAAAATCTATCTGAAACTCGCGACTCCTGTCTCCGCGAGTCCTGTTCTGAGCTTTCTAGCTGTGTGTTTTTCCCAAGAACACAGTGTGACGAGACAGAGATGGATCTGGGAGGTTAGCCTTTGTGCTTGCGTCCTGGTCTGGGTGTGTGAGCGTGTGTGGCGCTCTGTCACGTCTGTGCCCATCCATCTCTTCACAGGACAAGCCGTGTCAGCGGCTGACAAACAAACAGCCCAGCTAATCACGGGCCAACACACACACACACAAACACACTTCCACTGCCCTGGCCCAGTTTGTCCCGCTCTGACCCCACAGGCCATCTCTATGGAAATGGAACTGCTCATCCTGAAAAGGCCGCACATAAACTAGCCTTTAACAAAAGAGCAGACACACAGTGTGCACAACAACGCCCCTCCAGAGTGTGAGAGAACTGTGGCTCTGCTGTTTTCCGTTTGTAATTCCTCGAGTGTGTTGGGTGTTTTAGTCTGGTATTCTTAGCACAATCTCGCCTAAAATCGTCCGTTTAAAAGTGACTCAGACTGGTCATCTTCTCATTAAACAGGCATGTTTACCTGTTTAAATCTGTCTGTTTTTGCCACTTTCTTAAAAAAATTGTTGGTGGCTCCCTGTTAATTGTAGTTTAAAGGGGGGAAATTAGCCTTTATTTAGTTCAGCTAAACCTTGTGTGACCCTGATCATCTTTCTCGCCACCACCCAGTCTCAACAGAATCAGAATGAATTTCCCTCAAACTCTTTCATTTCGCCCTCTCTCTTTCTCTCGACGGCATTATTTTTCGGCTGTCACGACAGTTTGGATTGGCACGAGTACCACGAAAATTTCAGTTCAGAAGTGACTGCATGGAGACGAAGTAAACCAACCAGAACCGTTTTCCGTTCTGCTTTTCCTCATGTATTAAAATATCCATATGCATAGTTGTTTATGTTGATTTGTATGTAGTCGTATGAATTTAACATTCCATTTATTTTTACTTCTACCATTACTTCTGACTCGGAACTTTTGTATTCTATTCTATTTTTTTAATCAGTTAATTAATTTATACCTTCAAAACCTGGTGTAAACAGTATAGCTGGAGAAATCTCTCTTTTTTAACTGCAGTAAAAATAACATTTAAAAAAAATAATCACTAATAAATAATCCAAAATATAATATAATGAATGCTATTATGTAAAAAGAATTTCAGATTACTATTATAATAATTCATAATTATTATTATTATTAATTTATCACTCAAATTGTTATTCTGATTGTAATGAAAAATGATATTATTATATAAAATTATATTTGGCGAAAAAGTTGCAAATTTAAGCAAAAATACAAAAGTGTTACCAAATGCTAGAATACTCTATAACATATCTCATATCCTAAAGAGATTTAGAGGTGTTTTCATTTGAGCACATGTGTAACAGGAGCGCGAGTTGGTGTGTCTGTGTTTCAATCGGGCCTGTTGCATGGAGGCGAGGAGACCCCTAGTGGTCACACAAACTAACCTGCTGCTCCACTGCCCTCAGATTTCCCTCAAAACATACAGATTGCATCGGTCCAGCCAGCACATTTATCAAAACCACAGAAGACATTTATTAAATAATACTTTTTTTTTTAAATCAATAAAATGACACGCTTCCTCTGAGGATGCTAACTGTGAAAGTCACCATTGCTAAATGACTTTGTGCTCAAGTACACCTTGCAGTCATCTACTCTATATTCACTTAAAGACCTTTCAGACCTGCTCCGCCATCCGTGCCTTATGACTAGAGCAACATGTCCATCATTGAATCTCTCTTAATGGTCCATAGTGACTTTATACTTCCATTTTGTGTGCAGGCTGCACTAGCAGAGAGCAGTCTTGGTCTTCTGAACAGCTCCACCCTGATGAACAGCACAGGTGCGAGTCTCAACATGCTGCACGTCGGCCACGATGATGTCAGCAGCACTGTTGAGCAAGTCAACAGTAACGGTAGCTGCAGCCCGGGCCTCTCTCCGCAACAGTATGGGTAAGACTATAGTCAACTCACAGTGCCTTGATATGTAGTGTACTACTAAATAACACAATAACCGAAAGTTAAAAGGGGGGTTTTAGTTTTTATGAAACAACAGCAATGAAAAAATAATAATCCTTTTTGAAATACACTACTATTCCATTGTTTGGCGATTTTCAAAGAAGTCTCTTATGCTCACCAAGGAGGAGTTTATTTGTTCAAAATTACATTTAAAATTGTTTCAATTTAAAATAACTGTTTTATATATATATATGTAATTTATGTAATGTAATTTATTCATGTGATGGCAAAGCTGAATTTTTCATTCTTCAGTGTCACATGATCCTAAAATTCTAAAATTCTGATTTTCTGCTCAAGAAACATTTCTTATCATGAATGTTAAAAACAGAAATATTTTGTGGAGACTGTCATGTATGGAGCTAATTATGTGCCAAAATTAAACAAAAAATCCAGCATTTTGCATACAAACTCGATTTGCTTTGCAAAGGAAATAAGTCCCCTATTTTAGCGCCATCTATTGTTTTAGAAGAGGCAGTTACTCAACTGCATTTGTGAGAAAATCTGCCTGAACACATTTGTAAGAAAATCCGAGCCGAGAGATCTCACAATCGTGACAGACAGATATGTATTTGTATGCAATAGATTTGGTATTTGTTCAAAGGTTACATGCAATTTGTTGGATGGTTTGTTTTTATTTGTGAAATATTATCTAGGCTCCATTATTTATATTTGTAAAACACAATATTGATTACTCCACTACATTTTTGTTCATATTGACCTTTATGGCACATAATTCACTCCATAGTTATGCATTTTTCATGATGCTTTAGTGAAAACAGTAGAAAGTTCAAATGAGCAAAATTTATTTGAAATAGAAATGTTACAAATAACTTTTTAAAATTTGTTGCTTTAAAAGTTGTTGCTTTAAAAAAATGTGTTGCTTTAAAAGTTGTTGCTTTAAAAAAAAACTGTTGAACTGCAGTGCATATAATTTATTAATGATAAAAAGAATCACAATAAACAATATATACATGATATAATATAAATTAATTATATTATAATTATACTATATATGTTGTATTTTTTAATTTACTCTTAAGGATTCTATTACAAATTATATAACATTATGTAAATGTATATATTTTAAATTGAATATTGGAAAAAGTGACCTTTAAAAGGTGTTGCATATTTAAAGATTTATCTCTCATTTGATTAATTTTGCTTCTATAATCTTAGTAAAGACTGACTTATTGTGTGTTGCTGTCTCAGACACCAAATCCATGTGAAAGAGGAGCCAGCTGAGATGGAGGAGGACTGCAGACCCGTGTCGCTCATGGCAGCTGTCAATCAAAACCTGAGCATGCCTGGTGACGAGCGTGACATGGAGGAGCTTCCCACGGAGGAGCTGGAGTAAGAGGAAGCGTTGACGGAGGCGGAGCTCACCGGCCCGACCACTCCCTCATATTCAAGATGATCGAGATCAAGTGAGAAAACAAAGATACAAAACCAACTACAACTCCAAAAACCAAAACAGGGTTAGACCTCATCTGTTCACAATGCAAAAAACACACGTCCCCCCCTTTTATTTTTATTGTTTCCTCGGTCAGTACCCTCGAAATGGCCCTTTGAGCAAGTGCGTTTATGTCCTCCTGTGTTTGAAACATGGTCTGATAGAAGTATGGACCAGCGTATCTAAAGCTACTGAGGGTAAACTGACGTCAGTATACACACTTAGTAATTTTTTTCCCCCCAGAAGTCACTTGAGGTTTCTCTATTTTAAGTCTTTTTAGCTTTAATTTGTATGTTCCTTGGGCCTGAGAACACTGCTTTTCTATGGGATAAATACACAGCGGTGATTTACCTCAGAAAGATGTTCACATGCCTGACAAGAGAGGAAAAAGAAGCCGAACACACACCTTCGGAATGACTTCTGCTTTCAACCGGATTTTTGTACTCATTCAAAGGGGATGCTGTAAGACTCAGTAACTTTGCGGTCACACAGATAAATTCCCCACTCTTGACAAAGGCAAAGACTGAAACGATACAAGCTGATAGACTGGTAACGGCATCCCCGGCCACCTGACCAACTCCTTTGGTTCTTTTTTTTCTTTTTTCGCCTCCCTTACATGACTGGACTGGAGAAACAGGGGACACGTTCTGTCTCGAGGCAGTGTTAGCCTCGGTGGATGCTTGCGCTGTCCTTATCTTTATCTGATGGTATCCACAAGAGTCTGCCAGAACTTGCTTTTCCCCTCTCACTCTTTGTCAGACTAAACATAGAAAATGTTGCTACCCCCCAAAAAGGCATATTTCAGGAAAAGGAACTTTTTTTTTTCTGTTGTTCTCCTGTGGTGCTGTTATGACAGCCAGACTGACATGAGGCTTGTGGAGGACTGGCTCAGAGACTTTATTGACTGTATTGTTGATTATAATATGTGTGCAGTAGCTTTCGATTTCGTTTCGCTTTCATAGTCATTTATTTCTTTAAGGATCAACATTTTTCATCGTGATGTAATTCAACTATTATATGTCTTCTGTTAATGATTGTTTTGTTAAATCATCATTCCAAATAGGGGTTACGTTTGGGAGAGAAGTTCCAAAATCCTTATTCTACAAACTCCACCCCCCACAAAAACTTATCCTAGCGTTAGATCACACGTAAAATGAGGATAGCACTTAGCGTTAAGTGAAGACTTCCGAAACTGAACCATAGATGAAATCTAACGTTAAATACCGACAAAACCACTCGAACATTTCTATAGCAGAGAGAAGCTGAAACTAAAGAGGTGGAATACGCATTGCAGGGCTCCCTGTGAGATCATGAAAAACTTTACAGGCACTCATATCTCTCTTTTTTCACAAATTTGCTTCATTTTTTTTGTTTACTTCGAATGTTTTTATCTTATTTTCCCAGATTTGCGGCATTTCCTTCGTTCGTTTCAGAGTTTTCTGTAGTAGCCAGTTGATATCAGCTGCGATACAAAATATTGCTTTAACGTAAAAGATAACACGGTCACGGAATACCTCAGACCACAGTGTTTTCCCCCTCTCGCTGTTATTACAAAGGGGATTTGTACTGTGGCTAACCAATATAGTGACTCTCTCATTATCAGTTCAAAGTTCTATAGTTATTAGATATATAAAAGTTATTTGCAATTCACTGTGTGAGTAGAAAGTGTCTGATTAGCATGTGAGATTTTGCTTTCACTGAACTACAAAAAAAAAACTTTTCTCAGTAGTGCCATGCCAAATTTTGAGTTTTAATTTAATATATGTTGCTTTTTTTAGTTTGTTTTTTTTTCTCCCCATTTTACTTTTGTTACAGGTAACCAAAGAGATATTTAGTAAACCAAATAAAAAAAACTTTTTTTTGTTTATTTATCATTTCTTCTTCTTAGAGAACTGGCCAAAAGAACACAAACACGTCATTTGAATATTTAATTTATCCTTTTTTTTCAGTTAAAACATGTTTTTTGACTCACTGACACTACAGAGCATTCCAAAAACCAAAGTGTAAAATGCTATTTTTTTTGTTGTTGTTTAAAAAAAAGGAAAGAACTGTTTTAATATAAGTTAACCTAATGAGTTCTTAACACTACATATGTTTAAAGGCCAAAAAACAAACCGAAAAGGAAACAAAAAGCAAAAAAAAAAAAAAAAAAAGCAGTATTAACAAGCCTCTTGCAGTTCCTTAGTTAATGTACAAAGCACTTACGATCTGAGAAAGGAAGCTCTCTACCCCATCTTATGCTCAGGCGATTGCAGTGTTGAGAACGCAGTCTTCACCGTCTAAGATTGCAAAGGACTTTACATGCAAATGGCACTTCAATAACAGTTTGTGACACCAGTATCCAGCAGCAATTACTCGGCATTATGGTTTACTTCAATTACCAGTATTTCACAATAAAACACAGTTCAACGAAAACCAAAAAAAGCAGGCAAGCACTTGCTTGCTATGCTTACCCTGCCTGTTGAACAGTATTATTGACCACACTAACAAGGGATGGCTGATAGGGACTCAGATCGTTTCAAAAACAACAGGAATTATTATAAGTACTGTTCAATTATTTTCCACTTTTTTTATGTTGGAGGATCTTTGACGTACCTGGTCACGCGAGACCTGTGTATTCATTTAATACACACCTTCGAAACACCAACAAAGAAATAAAACCAAATATAATGCTACCTCCTTTTGAAAACGATTCACAAAATAGATAGGCCAATGAAAGTTGCCTGTAGTCATTCAAAATCCCTTCTAGTTTTCATTCATACACAAAATAATAATAATAATAAACCAAAATGTGATTCTTGTTGCATAGCTGTGAACGTAGCTTGTCGATTCCTCTCGATTCCAAATTTATTAGCATGAACGGAAACAAATAAACGAGACACGACGGGGAAAAAAGACGACTACCTCTCCACCCCCTCCTGGAAAAAAAAAATGCTGAGTTCTGTTAAGTATGAAGCATTAAGTCGTCAACATATTTAAAAGGGTCTACTCCAAATCACATATTCCCCACTTTAAGTGATCTATTAGCATAGTGTCTATGTACAGGTCCTCTGTGCGGAGGCTTAATTGTGTGTTTTAATTCCACATGCATAATGAGAGGCCAGGCCAATGAGAGCCATCGAGCTGGCCGGTCATTAGAGCGTACTCAATGGGCCAGTCAGTTGGGTGTCAGAAATGATGATAGGCAGAATGCATTAACGCAGGCCACTCTTGCACGGACCCCGCTTCCCAATTAATGCAAAGTGTAGCTTCGTGACGGCTGTGGAGAAAATAGCACACACACACACCATCCCAGAAAGATCATCACGCTCCTAATAAAACAGGCCTTTATTTTTATCGTACGACGAAACCAAAATATCCAAAGAGAAGCATCAAGCTTGTGCTACAAGAACTGAGGATTGCGGAGGAATTGAAAAACTCTCACAAATCAATTGCTGCATTCACGAAACGGACTACAGTTGTGCTTTAAGGTACATGTGTAAACAAAGCTGTTTTGTAAGATGTGGATTGAAACACATCAGTGGTGATCGCCATGACTCCTTTGTTACTTTTACGCGAGTTGTAATGATGTATTATTGTATATTACCGTTCGGCTTAGCTGCTCTCAAGGGCATTCCCTTCTTTTACGTGTTTCATTTACTTGTTTTCTTTTTTTTTTCCGCACCTGTTTTTTAGCTATTGTAAAGTTTTGAGCTCAGAATTCCTATACTGTATTGCTTATGCTAAAAGTGTATGTATTTATCATATTATGTGCTGCAGGTATCATGGTTAAATTTTGTTTTCCTCCCCCCACCCCCCCACCGGTTTTTCTGTCATAAAACGTCTGGGACGATGATTCTTTTTTTTTTTTTTTCCTTTTTCTTTTCTTTTTGTGTATTATCTCTCGAAAAAAGACAGATTAAGAGTTAGATAAGTGGTTTAGGTAACACACCTGTTTGTATATTTATCTTAGCTAGGTCTATTTTGATACTTTTTGTCTCTGTAGTGCATTTATGCATTTTTAAGGAAAAAAAGAGAGAAAACAAACTAAAAAAGTTGAACTCATTGTGTAATGATACCTCAGAAGGACTTTTTCTCAGAAGACAGGACCAAAACTTCAGAAAAACAGTGAAAGAGAAAAAAAAAACGTTGTAGAAAAAATGTGTAGCCCTCTCTTGCTTATAAGAAAGAGCAACTTTAAGGTGTTTTTTTGTTAATTATTGGTCCTTTAGGTGCCAATATGTGTACAGACTCCCTTTTAAAGTCAACTCAGATTTACCACGAGCACTCAAAGCTGTCTCTCAGAAGGCAATAGCGCTCCAGATCTGTACAGAAAGTCCCTGAGAATGTGCATGGATTGGCTCTCCTCAGCATAACTCGGTGATTATGTCGATCGAGAGGGTCTTCCTTATGTTTTCAGACTTTTCTGCACCCGCATTTTTCGACCACTGTTTGCCATTCGCTGTGAACTTGGTGTGGCTTTTCCACGGTAGCATACCAAATAAGATTGTGAAAAGGCTTTTAGAGATGCAGTTCATTTTCAGTGACCACCAAAGGGATTGTGGATAGACATTTGTATTCCAAATCGATCAAGTCTGCCACAACTGTAACCAAACTAATGGCTGGCGTATAGGTGACAGCGGTGTTTTACATTTTCACGGTTATCCACCCTACAACCCTGAGCTCCATTGCCCGGTTATGAATAGCTTTGAGATGCCGCTCTTGGGAGCTTTCGCCTGATGGTATTAACTTCTTCGGCCAATCAAATGGAACTACCACTTCGACTCTCCTCTCATTGTATTTTTTATGAATGTGTGTACATTTTCAGCAGTGACTTCTATGTACTTTAGTTTCATTTTAACTTGTTTACTTCTCTTTTTTTTTTTTACATTTGTTTTGCTTTTTCAGATGAGACTTGGGGGAAGAATAGGTGGTGGCTTTTGAAATGGTATAGAAAAAAAAGGCAACTAGCCATCCGCCTTTGTCATTCTAACCCCCGGTGACCATGTTTATGCCAGTCACTGCCGTTTTTCTTCATGCTGTATAAAAAAAACACATATATCTGTGTATTTGTAACCTGAATCTTCTTGTGTCTGTTCATGCAGACAATAAAAAACTGTACAGTAGGTCTAGTTGCATGTAATCTGTACTAATTATTGACAATGGCATTATAAAATGCAATAAAAATACTTATTACACTGTCCAAGGCTGTGCATTGTAAGTTAATTAACACTTTAATTAAAATTAACATATTAATGTGGTTTTGTAAATAACCCTCTGATTCATGAATTTAGTCACAAAGGAATTTTGTTTCAGACATTCTTTTTCTTTTTTACAACATAAATGGACTGGTGTTTACATTAAGGGGTTAATTCGTTCAAAAATTAAAATTATGTCATTAACTCACCCTGAACACAAAAGATTTTTTTGAAGAATGTTGGTAACCAAGGAGTTGATGACTCCTAAATAAATGGAACGACTTTGTTTGGGAAAATTGAGGTTGAGTAAAACATTTTTGGGTGAATTATCCCTTTAAGTATTATTATTAATAATAATTATCCACAGTATTGTTCAATGAAAATGTCCTCCTTTTTACTTTAAAAAGACCAAAAGGAAATTCCCACTGAAAGATTAAATGAACAAATATATTTTTGGATTCATTATGTTCGGTACAGTAGACTGACAATTTTTAATATGGCAAGTAAATCGCTTTGGGAGCTTGTGCAAAATGTGCTCTCAATTAAGAGCAAGCAAGGGAGGTGGCTTCCCCTAATCATGCAAAATGCATGTGACACTTGGGCACATTGACTTTGGTGTAAAGTGGGTGATTGAACCAGAAAGCAGAGAACTCAACTTCAAGGAAGTGGCATGTCTACAGAGCATTTGCCTTTCCAACTAACTTAGGAAGGGAACATCATGGCCCTGTCCATTTAATGATATATAAAAGTAACTTAAGTGGTTATGTCTTTATGTGCTTCGCCCATATGTTGAGTAATAGTCTAATGCTTGCAATTACCTCTTTGTGTAATGGCTAATCCAGCTAATCGCTTGATTGTTTAATTTATTGCCCATATTTAATGAGCACAAACCTTCTCTCACTTACTTTAAACTTTGTAGAGTAAGCTGCAGACACTGATGTACATACGACTGAATATGTTAAATCTAATCTATAAAAGTGAGGCAACAGATTACAATCAACATTATTAATTAAATTTAACAAATTAGAATTGAGTAGTAATTAACCAAATGAATTGCTTAAAAGTTAACCATTTAAAATTAGTAGAATTTACAACATTTTTTAAACAAAAATATCAGAAAATTTGTATTGCCATCATTGAAGACAGCTGATGATAACAAGCAGAATCACTGAAGGAGAAAAAGGGATTTTTTAAGTCACCATTATGGTGATCAGTATGTGTTTTAGTCGGGCTCTTGACCCTTAAATCATTATGTTGTTTGGCTGTTATACGTGAATTATTATAGCCAGATGAACAAATAGAAAAGGTGATCTAATGGTGTTGGTTGTGTTTTAACATTTAAACATTTAAAGGTTAATTTTTACTCAATTCTAATTTTTTATAATAATATTGATTATAATCTGTTGCCTCAATTTTATTGATTAGATTTAACATATTCAGTCATACTATTTTTTACAGTGTAGAAATAGTGCTGAATCTTTAAAAAAAAAAAACATAAACGGACTACCATAAAAATAGATTTTTGCTGATTTTTTTTTCTTTTTCTTTTAACATCTATTTAACCAGGTATAGGCACATAAGAGGACTCATTCTCATTAAAAACGGCGACCTGGCCAAGATAAAGCGTCAAAGTGCAGACACATAAAGTTGCAGGACAATACAAACAGTTAGTCAAAGTGAATCGTGCAAAGTCAGTCAAAAATACAGTAACTAGACCGTATTCCTAATGGAACAATAATGCAGTGTGCATTATTGACAGATACTACAGGAAGAAAGGATCATTAATTTCACTAATTGGACAGAGGGGAAATGATGATGCTAACATGAACAATGGTGTATCAATAAGTTAGATGAGTAGTTTGAAGGCGGGTAATGGGACAAGTGCCTGTTGACAACATTATAGTCATGTGTTCAAACCCTACAGAAGTGTGTCCATGTGACAGTCTTGTTGTTGTGTTACAGACTCTGTCCACCAGGAGGGGTAAATAAACCAGCCAAAAACCGAATGGGATGGAATGAGAAAAAAAAAGAAAGAAAATAACAGGACAGGCCCAGTCAGAGAGCCCTTTCAGTCTTCTGAGAAAATCTCTCACTGACATACAGACAGGGTGGAGAGTGTTATTTCAACCCATTTAGACCGGGATCAGGTTCTCTGATTTTTCCCCCCTCTGCGTTTCGTTTGAAATCTGCCCTGAAAGCTTATCTTTAAAACGCACAGGACCTCGTTTTGAAGTGGTGGTGCTACAATATTGAGAGAAAAGGCGGAAAAAGTGGTCGGGAAAGTTCAATTTTTATTTGATTAAAGTATTTTGAGATTCTCTCCCAGAGTTTGACAGGCAGGAAACTTAACACTGGCCACTCAGTTTGGTAAAAGTTTGGGAAAAATGTGTAGTCTTCTGTTGAAACAGCAATAAACTCAGGTACTTTCTGAGTTTCAAGACTGACTGACACAAGAAAAGTCTGACTGATACTGTGTACACAATGACCTACTACTGAGTGTCAAAATACGCCATCCGCACCACTTATCCTCCTAGATAAATGATAAATCGCATAAACACTCATTTAAGTGTATCCTGCACCCTCCAATGCTACATAATGAGTCTAATTAAGATGGCTCTGACAGAATACCTCAGCCGGGACCGCTGGCTTACAGAAGGCCACGGAGAGGAGAACAAAGGCATCTTTGTGAGTGATTAGAAACACATTTTCATCCCTCTCTCCTTCACCCACCGTGCCAAAATGTTCAATTCCGCTACAAACAATCAGCGTCAAACGTTTAAAATAACATCCAAGAGAAAAACATGGTTGGACTTGAGTAATGTGCGACTCTGTGTCTCGATGTTTCTCACTGTTATCTTAGAGAGGTTCTCGTAAATTAGCATTATGTTAACCACGCTTCTGTAATTTTTTTGTAACATGAAAACTTTCATTAACCATAACACATTTAATTCTCTCAATCTATGTTTTACACTTAAATTCTTTTTTTCCCTTCTTGTTTGTTTCTTATCACAAATGTTTGGAACAACACTTGGACATGTGAGACTGCTTTAAGATTATTTGATGAATCACTAGCACAAAGTATTACAGGAAGTCATTTACTTAGTCAGCGCGTCAGTTTTTTTATCCAGGTTCCAGCAGTTGACCTAGATATGGTTATGTACAATGACCTATAATTATGGAATTATGTATTAGTCAATCATTTAAAGGGATAGGTCACCCAAAACTGAAACTTCTGTTATTACTGAACTCATGTCATTCCAAACCCGTAAGACTTTCTTTTCTTTTTAATGAAATCTGAGCTGTTCCTCCATTGAAAGCCTACGCAACTACCACTTTCAAGTCCCAGGAAGGTAGTAAAGACATCATTAAAGTAATCAATGTGACTCTTATGGTTTAACCTCAATTTTAGGAAGTACTGTGAATGCTTTGTTTGAGAAAGAAAAAAAAAACATCACATCGATTACTTTAATGTTGTCTTTACTTGAATGTTGTTGCTGTGTAGGCTGTCAATGGACGGACAGAAATCTCTCAGATTTCATTAAAAAGATCTTAATTTGTGTTCTGAAGATGAACAAATGTGTTGCTGATTTGTAACAAGTTTCAAAAATTTCCTTAAATTTTTTTGTAATGTGACCCGTTGCATTTTGTGACATGCGGGATAACCAAAACCACAAATATGCTAGCAGAATATGGTAGCAACTGCTTAACTTGCTAAAAACACTCAAAACACATTCGCAAACACATAAGAACACCCTAGTAACCTCATTGCAACATGCTGGAACACTAGTAATAACACATTAGCAACATAACACTGTAGCTAGTGCACATGCTAAAAGACTCAGAACACATTTGCAACCATATAAAACAGACTAGAAAATGTCGAAATCTAGTTTTAGATTGATTTTTGCATAATAAAAATGGCTTCCCTGTAACATCCTACTTGTCCCCGTCGCAGTCTCGTCCATTGACACGCTACCTACCTGTAAGGAAGGACGACTTTGACCTTCGTGGCCACATAGACTCGGCCG
>JAOTRC010000017.1:11764720-11782246 GCA_027497675.1 Cyprinella lutrensis | reverse complement strand
TCTAATACTCTTTAGATATGGATTTTACAAAATGTCAATGGGAGAAATGAATGGGAAATTTACTTCCGGCACCAGCGGTCTCTCGGGCTGTGGGCGGGACTGTGATGCTCTATTGTGGGTGAAGGCAAGTCCTGGCCCAATCGCCCGTTTGCACAACAATGCTGCAAAAACCAGTGAGCGTGTTGATTCCTGTGTGACTGCCACAGCCAATACACCATAGAAAAATTAGGCTACCAGGCATATATGCCATCTGCCCAATAACCACTAATTACATTTTACTCTGAATTGTTCCTAAAGATATTAGGTTTGTGCCTCAAGCACACTCATTTAGACTGAGGATTCTCATCTTGCTGCGTTTAGGCATTAGTTTAAGTCATTCATCCTGGTGTTTGGATTCATCTAAATTTAAACGTTAAGATCTTAAATTATATTGCGATCAGTGTTTTTTTATTTACCTTGAAGGCCAACAGGATCTGCACTCAGTCTAAAAACTCTTTGAAAACACAAGTTTGTATGAGGCCGCCTGGTTACGGATATGGCGCCCGTCCGAGGTTGAACACTGCCTGCATTGACTGGCCGTCTTCAGCTTTAGTGCCATAGTTCTGCGTAAAGGCCTGACTCATTGTAGAGATGAACCAACCACACTAACTCCCTGCTCTCCAGAGTGGATGACTAAAGCTGTTTTCGCTAGATACACAGAAGGATTTGCTATTTCGAAAATCTTGATTTTTTTTTTCATTTCAGTTCAGCAGGAATTTAAGCTAAAGGCCTTTTTTGTGTAATTTGATCCTTGAGGAGCTGCCAACATCTCTGCTTATGCTTGAATTGAGTTATGATTTGACAGCTATGACAGGGAGCTCTGTTTGTTTTTAAGATTTACAGTTTTTACATAAAGTGCAAATATAAGCAAGCTTCATAGATGTGGGAGACTGTAAAGAGGGCAATACATTTTTTTATGATATCTATGAATCGTGGTTTCGAAAGATAATTTTGCATTATGTTATGATAACGCAATATGCATTATCTACACAACAACTACTTGCTCTGCACCCCATACCTAAACTCATTACTCCAGACCTATGTGCCATCCAGAAGCTTGCATTCTGCAAATGAATGGCACCTTGTGGTGCCATCTAAATCTGCATGACCATGGAGTTGACTTTGGCGGAAAGCTGTAGGTGATTGCTGATAGGCTGTCCCAAGTAGTAACGGGTACTCATGGTTATGGATAGAAATGTAGTGGAATAAAGAGTACAATATTACTCTCTCAAATGTACTTGAGTAAAGCAATGAGTACTCCCCAAAAATGATACTCGAGTAAAGTACAGATTCCTCAAAATTGTACTGTACTCAAGTAGTCCGTTATTGTCCGTCTCTGACAGGGTCAACCATGTATTGTATGAGCCAAGGGAAATATCTTATTAAAATACCATTTTGAGGATGAATACTTAAAATATAAAACTATTTAACTAAAGCATAGGTTTATACCCACCATTAATTCCTTAACTGTAATATTTGAAAATTGTTTGTTGTATTTTTATAAAATAATTATGTAGTACAAAATTAATTTGTCACATCATCCTTTTATATATATATATATATTAACTATAATGTATTTGGTTCTTTCCTTGTTTATTATGATTGGATCCTAACAAGTTCATAACCACATGACAAAATGGGTTATCTATGGTGCGTCTTCAAAAAGAAAGGTGTTAATAAATTTCCATTTAATTTAATCTTCCTGAAGCATTCCAGTAAACCTCTCTATTGTAAATGATATTGCCAAGTGACAGCAGTAATCTATGGGCCACTCATGACGTAGCCTAACTCTGACACATTTGAGCACTATTGTTCAAATGACTTAATATTCATGCTACATAATTATTTGCAAATGCTCAGCTGGCCTCTCAAGATGTATATTTTGGCTTCCCCTGACATGTCTGGGGCAGATATCACTTGCCAGTCTTCTTTTTGTGAGAAAGATGTAGGATATTTCATCATGTTGGATCGTTGTGGAGTCTGTCTTTGATGCCTGACCCGATGGTTTTAAGTTGCTGTCGTGATTCTCATGTGGGGGGATTCCTGCAGCTTTCACTTCAGTCATAAATCTTACTGTTAAAATGGCAAATTAGCAAGCATTGCTCAACGACATTTGGATTTTTTGACTAAGAGGGTTCAAATGAGAGAGCAAGAACGAGAGAGAGAGAGCAAGTGTGGATAAATGCTGACCTATGAGGCAGCTGTTGGCCATTCACCAGTGTGTTTGAAACTTCCTGTTGGTTCTTTGGAGCCAGCAGAGGTGCGTGACTGTGCAAAAGTGAATGTTTTTATGTTAAAGAGAACCAGGAGACATGGAATGTCACGCATGGAGATGCCAAGACCTGAAACAGAGATACAGACCCCCCACTTTCTTCACACTGCTCTATCTCCTCACAAAACTTTCAAGCACAAGATATAGTGCTGTTAAATCCTCCCTAAAGCCTGTTAAATACCAGACATTTTCTTTTTTAATGAGCTTACAGTGTTTTTTTTCCCCCTCCTCTATTGTACTTGCTAAATAATCTGTGAATTTGGATAAATTCCAAAACAGTTCTTTGAAGCTTTTTCCCCCAAGCGTGTGTTTTTACTCTTGGCCAGTTTACAAGCCCAGATTAGGCTCTATTGTTTCAGAGCCAAGCTTAGTGAAGACGTTACCGTAGTTATCAGCATGTCTCTTCAGAGGATCAGCTACAGACATTTCCTTAATTATTTTCTTTTTGCTCCCCTAATTACATCCCTGAGGGGTCATTGCTATAAAAATTGTGTCAAAGTCATGATTGGCTCACAAATGTGTAACAGGGGTGCATGAATGTGGGCTTTAAATGAGGTGCTCTGCTTTGAGATGCTCCACTAAGTGGCACCACCTGTTTCCTGTAGCACTCAGTACAATTGCAGTGCGTTGAGTAAGGTACAGATAAATGTGAATAAATACGCAACAGTCATTGAGTTTTTGTTTCTGGGAGCAGCATACCATGGCTGAGGGTAATTAATTCAAAGGCCTGGCAAAGACCAACCATAAAGATGGACATGGAAACATGTTTAGTGCCAATTTTCTGATAGTTGAACAGGAAAATAATATAATGTAGAGAGAGAGTGATGATCTAGTCATCCCAGTGCTCCAGACTAACATGTAATAGGGTTGGCACTGGTGAAAATGGTAGCACAACCACCTGATTACAGTTGTAGCACACACTTGGTTTAAGTTTACAAATATTGTTTGTCTTGTCCCATAGAAATACACAATTGTACAGTGTAAACCAATATATTACACTCTAAAAAATGCTGGGTAACTACATTACATTTTTAACCCAACATTTCGGGTTTGTCCATATTTGACCCATTATTGGGTTAAAACAACCCAGCATTTTTTAGAGTTTATAATCATACTAATTAGTAAAATTATACATTTCTGATAAAAAAAAACAAAAAATTATTGAACATTCCTGCTAAAATAAATACTACAGTAATATTTATTTAAAATTTGCATCAGTGTGATCTCTAACAATCTGTCAAGAAAAATGGTTGCAAAATGTTACCATTTAGTTGCGGTCTTGAGCCCTTTATACAGACATTTCTGAACACATACTATACCCTTAATAAAATGACAGACGTTAACTTCAGCTCACAATTGTTGATACTTGCAAATAGTTCTTATGAAAGCACAATTTACACTTTACATAACCTAGAGCAGCTCCCAGCATGTACAGTACTGTTGCATTTCACATGTTGCATAATGATTTTAGAAAGAGCATTCTCAGTTATTATGTAGACATGACACAACACATAAGAAATCTCTCCTTTATCACTTGTTTTTTTTGCCTACTATATTTGCATTTTAACATTAAATCTGGTGTTTAGCACCTTCTTTTCTCAAAGTGATCTCAAGTACACCAGTTGTGAATTTGAGGAACGCAGGCTGCAGCGTAATTTGAGTCTGTTGCCCTCCAATTCCCAAATCTCTATCCCTCTGTTCTCTGTGCCCTGTGGCCAGCACTTTGTTCCAGATGCCTGCAGAGCTACAGCGCGGACCCTGTCTGCCAAACCTGAAGCCGATAATAATATTAGCCTACAGCTGCATAAAATCGACCTCATTTTTATGCCTTTCATTTCATCTGTTCTTTTTTTTTTCTTTTACCTCTCCCCCTTGTTTTTCCCATCCTTGCCCTGTGTTAGCATAATATCACCCTCGGTGGATTTTAAAGAGTGATGGTTTTAATTAGTCAGGGTAATGACAAGTAATTAACTCCCAACACAAGTGGCCGTTGCACTGCTCCTCCAGTCCCGCCTCTGAGATTGCCGGATATTTAACAGTTTTCTTTGTCACGTTACGCCAATATATTTTTTTCCAGGCATGCACAGAATAGTGAAGTTGCAAGTTTCACACTTCGACTCTGCAAATTATTTTTAGATTGAAAGGGATTTTGTTTTCACTGGAGCACAAGTACTTTTCAAATGGTGTAATCTCTTGTATTCTATTAAAAAAACTGAATTTACAGTCTCCACGATTAGGGGAGGTCTCGCGAGTCAAAGGAGAAGTTCTGGATCTCAGAGTTGGAGAAAGTTCTAATTCGAGCATGTCTCTTGCCTAGCCTTGAGTTCAGCTATTCCACTGAGACGCACGGGGGTGTGAAATATCTCTAAGTCTCTTGTCAGTCTCTCTCTCTCTTTCTCTTTTGTCTCTTTCTTCTGAAAGCGCATTAGTAGGGGTTGCTGAGGACAGAGCAACTCTGCCACAAAATAAAGAAAGGCTGGGGTTTGAGGGTTGAGAGTATTTCAAAGTGTCCCTGTAAAGCCACATGGCTGCTCAGTCTCTAATACCAGGCCTCATACCTGACTGCTCGAAGATTATAGAAAGTCTCAGTGTGCGTTCCCAGATCTCAGGAGTAAATAAGGCAACACCACAGAAAGGAGAGATAGAGATTGACAAAAAGAGAGACACAGAGGGAGATGGAGAGCTTCGAGGCTGAGAGAATGACTCAGAATCAGCTGTGTATAGCCAGTTTTATGCTTCTGTGTCGAATTGACGGTGTATCCCCACAGACCCCTCTGCATCGCCGCGAACCCCTCTCCAAACTCTCCGCCATAGCTCAAAGTGCACCTCCAAAAAATTTTAACTACGTGTCGAGGTGACGCAGACCGCAAGGGTTGTGATTTGTCAGATATACATAATTTCCGGAGTGTAGCTTTTCCGATTTCCCCCTCCCGCAGTAGCCATTTTTAAAGTGACCACTGACTGCACTGTTTCAACGATGGATCAAGTTGAGGAAAGTTTGATTCTTCTACGATTAAACATTTGCAATAAAATCATTTGTTGTTCAATGTCGATTAGCTCCATATGAAACAATCTCTCTCTTTCGCTCACCATTAGGGGCGTTTCCATTACAGACTGAGATTTGTGCAAAACTTTTGCATTTTTTTGTTCTAAATGTTGACTGCAAAATGGCAACAACTATTGCAAAATGGCGCCGTTTTCAATAACCGATGTTATGCGACTAAAATATTTGTATTCTCTCGATAAGTCATTCCAAAAATCACGGACGTTAATTGCCTTTTATAGACGTTATAGAGGTTTATAGCCTATATCCGAGCCACCGCACTAAACATTATTACTATTGTTAATATAAGTTATTAATATATATAATTAATATAAGTATTAATATTAATATACATGTTCCTTTTTCAAATTGCATGAAAAACCTCCTCATGCGCGCATGTAAACCTTTTTGCGATAAACCAGAGTTTTTGCGAAATGGACGTGTTTCCATTGTGCGTATTTTCAATTTGCGCAATTTGAAGGGTATATGAAAAAGCGAAACCAGTGCACAGAACCAAAAGAGATTCGAGACTTAACGAAAAATAGTGTCCAGACTCAATGGCTCAACCAAAAGTGTGAGTTTGGGATGTGACTGAAATCATCATTCTTTTGCAATTCTGTTTAGTGACACTAATGATTCAAAAGCAACACATTTCACCTTTAACGGGATGGTACATAAATCATCATTTACTCATATACTCACCTTAAATATTGTTCCAAAATGGTATAACTTCCTTCTGTGTGAACATATCTTTTTGGGGAAAACAGCAAACAAACAATATAATGAAAGTCAGTTGTTTTTTTCAGTATTTTTGACCCCAATGACTTTATATAAAACAGTTTAAACATTATTCAAAACATCATTGTTTGTGTTCCACAGAAAAAAAAGACCGGTTTAACATGAATGATGAAATTTTTAATTTTTCAGTAAACTATCCATTTAAGAAATAATCACATGTGACAGTGTAATGCAGAATATAGTTGTGAAACTTAACCAAGATTGTACCAATAGGATGCTGAAGTACATTTTCCAAGCAGTCTTTACCACAAGACACTTCATTACTGTTGTCGTGGGAAAAGTGCTATAAAATTTAGGTGGGCTTCCCCCCCACAGCAGCAAACATTCCATGTAGTGCAATGCCTTGAATGCCATAAAGTCTGTATGACCATTACTCACATACTATATTTTTATTCCTATGTGCTTGTGTTGTTTACTGGCAAATGCATGAGCCCTGTTTACAAGTCAAGTAAAATTTCCACACATTCTTTGCCTCTCGGGTCCACACAAGTAAGTAATGTCCTATATACACATAATAACTCATTACATTTTGCACATTTTTTATTATTTTTTTGTATGTACTTGGCCAGCTTAAAACAACTTGCATGTCTAAAACGCTAGATTGTTAACCCAGAGATCTGATTCAGAAAGGCTTTTGCAAACGTGGCGTAATTGCTGAGATCATTAAGAACAGGTTCTTGAAATTCCTCATTGCTTCAGCCACATAATGTGGAAGGTTTAGCTGAAACTATGATGCCTGCACTGTAAATCTCCCCTGCCTGCTGTACGGCTTGATTATGATGAGGAATTAAAGCTCTGCCTTTGATAACGGCTGGGTTCCAGTTGCTAATGCTCAGTGATCCACAGCAATGGGAGAACAAAAGTAGCTGACGCACACTTTAGTGCCACAGTGGTATAAAGGCAGACTTCTGTTCAGCAGCATTACCGAGGCAGGCTTCAGTGGTCTGTGTTTTAAAGCTAAAATGGTTCATAAACGTGATCCCTGTCTGTCCACAGCCCCAGCTCTGCTCTCACACTCACCCACAACAGCTTATAAACTCTCTGAACCCTGCAGGTTTCACTCTCTCATTTTTCTCTTTCTAGGTCTCTGTAATGCTTTCCTCTAATAAACTGAGTGTGTATTATAACACAGCTTTCTGGAATACTTTGATTCAGATTGGTTAATCACAACATTCAATGGACAAATATTTTTGTTCAATGCTAAACTGCTGAACTGTATGGTAGACTTTCTTATTACTCTGTGGTCTTTTTTTTTCTCCCTCAGAACTAAAACAAGTTTATTTGTACAATTTTATCAGCATTTTTATTTAATTTTATTTTTTCTATCTTCGATATTGCACAGTAAACCTCTTCCTGATACACTAGAAAACACTTGTTACTGTTTTGATCACCTGTCTGTAATTATATACAGTATATATATATATTGCAGTGGCGTGCAGTCCATATAAGCTGCGAATGTTCTGCATACCCAAGACATTCATAGACTTGCTAATTAACATTATAAATTACTATAAATTCCCTTATTTGAGGTGAACCATAAAGCTTACATGATAAAATGTAGGCAATTATACGTATGTAACTCTCCATCATATATTTATGTGCCATAAATACGGTACTTAAATAAATACTGTTCCTCTTTTAAAATGAATGCGCTGTCTAAATTTTCTACATTTTCTATTTCGCCCTATTGTAACTATCTGAGACTGTTAATCGTAGTCTATGACTATGTGTTTGCTAAAGTCATCAGTTTGCATTATTTCAACATTTTTTTTTTAAGAATAGCCTACTTTTATTTATATTTTTATATTTGATTATAGCTATTTACATTTATTCTATTTATATTTAATTTATAATAGGCTTCTAATATTGATTACTTTATGCTTATTTTTAAATCAATAAAAAAATCACTTTTGGCATACATTTAAATTGACGCCTGCCATGGTGTTTCTTATTTGTCTACTCTGATTTAGATGCGTCACGCCTGACTCAAATCAAACACAGCTCAACTGCTTTTACAGGTGCCTGTGAAGGCATCAACAGATAAATGTAGGCTACTTTTATTCAAAGGTCAAAAATATTAATATATTATCAATAAAACTTTAGCTTTGTTGCTATGTGTCCTAGCCTAAGCCTAAGCAAAACCCATCCAACGTATCTGCACCAGGTTTATTTTTGACATAAAGCATACCCGGTTAAAAAAGTCACTGCTCGCCACTGATATATTGACTAAGCATAAGATAAGTTATTACATTAGATATATGTTTTTTCTCAAAGTTCTTTTTAGGCTCACACATTCTCTGCTGTGGTTAGAGGTTAATTTTTGAGACTATTGCTGCTGTTATTGTGACTTTTTCTGCTCCGTCAGCAGCTGGTTCCAGATGTGAACTTACCAATTCCAGCTCCATTATTACTACACAACACATACGGGATATAAGACCTTGGGGTCTGCACGGCACCACAGGATGCTTTCAGACCTCAGTAGGCAAAGTATCAGGGGATATTTCTGCTGCTGAAGTGAAGCATGAAGTGTTGCAAACACTTTTATTTGTCGTTGAGGAGGAGAGAATGTTGACGTTTCTGTGAGCTATGAGCTCAGACCCTGACAATTTGTCTGTTGTTGGAGTTTTGGTTAAGGAAATGGGGGGTGGGGGGTAAGCCCCTCATGAGTCGTCTTAGTTTGCCTGCTAGTGCTCAGACGTGAAAGAGTATAGTAGAGAAAATATATAAGGCCATCTGGTTATGACGCTGTCAGCAGCTTGATTTGTCTGTTGGTGATAGGTCAATATTCCTTCCACTCAAACTCTCTTTTATTTCTTTCTCATTCTGGCTCTCTTTCTCATTAAGGTCTAGTCTAGGGAACTTTTATCTTATTTCTAAAAAATCGACTAGTCTGTGGTCTAATAGTCTATTTTCTGAATAACTAATTGGTCTTATTTGGTTTGATTTGGGTTCACCTGATCCTGGACAGATGTTTCTCAAGGTACGTTTACAGTACATTGTCCTAAGACGTCCATTTAAAAGTTGTACCTGCTATAGAGATAAACTGAGAGTGTTTTACCATGCAAACTGCCTAATGGTCATTCATTGAATGACTAATCAACTAATATGCCATCTAGACTCATCCCTGCTAAGGTCTTTTCTCTAAAAAGCAATCCTCTTGTCCACAAAATTACGAGATAAGGAAAAAAGGAATAAAAATCCCTCAACAGAATCACACAAAAAAGGTAGAAAGTGGAGTCTGCCAAGATAAAAGGCAAAGAGTCACTAAAGGAAATAAACAGAGCAATGGACTGATGTTCCACAAGAGATGCTGTGTGTTTATCAGACAGCCAGTAAAGCCCAGCTGGCTTCCATTTGGGTAGGTATGGGACAGAGGCCAGGAAGGAGCAGAGCTCAGTTGTACTCAACACAGCTAAACACAGCGCTTCTGCTCGCTAAGACCCAGTCCTGACCCTCTTTGATGTCATGCCGCTCTAGCCTTCTCAGACAGTCCTGTATAATTACCAGGCCACATAATAAGACCACTTGGCTCCAGCGCTAACTTATAAAACACACACACAAACACATGCTGCTGACCACATGAATGCACTTTCACAGATACGTGAGCACAGCACACCAACTGATGATCTAGCAAAATAGCTGATGCAAATATAAACACAAACTGAGCATCCATATTGTACTGTTGTTGCATCGAGATACTTTAAAAATGAATCTGAAAGCAACGCTTTGTGTAATCTTTGTGTAACTTTTATTTTCATTCTCTCTCCTCTGTGTTTGTGTTTTTTGGCCTCAGAAGGGAATGAAACCGGTGAGCAGACAGCACAGAATTCAAACACTCCACCCATGGAAAAGACAGGAGATGTGGAGAATGGCAACAACAACAACAGCCTGTCCCAACCAGACCTCACCAGCACTCCTGGCAAAAGCATAATATGTAAGCATGAAACAATTGGACTACATTAGCCAGCTCACAATTTGTTTGTGCTTGGTATATCTGTTACGTGATGAGATGATGAGGAAACCAAGACTGGTGACACTGGTTAGAGGGACTGAGATGGTAAGGTTTTTGTTATAAATGAATTAGGTGAACTTGGGGTTGTCGGTTAAATCATGTGTTTGTATTGCAGTTTTAATAGGACAGGAAATCATGTGGGGAATTGGATCAGGGGCCAGATTCAAGAAAATCTTCTTAAGAAAGAAGTTAAAAAAACTCAAAGAAGTTTTGTAAAAAAAAAAAAAATTGAAAAGTTCTTAAGAAGTTTGGAAATCATTTCTTAACAGTTTTTTTTTCTTATGAAGAAATTTCAGGCTTTGATGTTATCTGATTGTAGAGCGGTTCTTGATGAAGACTCGCCGATCAACTCTAAAAATCACCTCAAAGGTGGCCTTGCAGATTATCATAAGAATCCTAATAAGCATGCACACTTTCTTTGCTTATTCTTAACTTTGTGGATTTAAATCAAGGTTATCCTGTCAATGATTACAATGATTTTGAAAAAGATTCCTTTCAAGAATTTGAATTCTTCTTAAGTCTTCTTAAACATTTAGTTTTTCTCAAGAGAATAATAAGAAAATTACCTATATGAGAGCCTCGGCACAATAAGTCAGTGTACATACACAAACCTTACTGATCAAATAATCTGTACCGGTCCTGAGTCCGTAGTGTGTTTCTGAGTGTGTGTAGATGTAGACTGGGTGTGTACTAGTCAGTAGGCTGTGACTAAGTCTTCTGACTAAGGGATAGATTGTGGATATGTCCTGCCATTGACTCACCAGTCCCCTCTGGGACAGCGTATCCACCCATTACCTGAAATAACTATGTACACATAATGAGCACACTGACTAATCACACACTCAGCTGTGTTTTTTGTTTATCTACAGCTCAGTGTATTAAATACATTTCTAAAACAGTACAGTACAAAAAACGCAGGGTTTAAAAAATATTGCTATAAGAACCCAGATATAGATTCACTTTGGCAGGACAATTGCACAGGCTCCTCGTGTCAGCTGAAGTTGGTTAAGAGGTGCGTGAAACGACCCACACTTGCTTTATTTAACAACTGAGATTTGATATTTTTGGAGGCCTACATTTCACATTAAACATGGGCTTTTGGATTTGTATGATGTCAGTTTATTTGAAGTGTAAAAGGACTGAGTGGCACATACCAGTATATACTATGCAATGGCAGAAATATGTGACCAGTGTTGATTTAGCTATAACATGGTAGATGTATCCTCAGTCTGGATGTTTGACTGATTAAACATGAATGGTGCAAAAATGTCCCAAAACAAGTCAAAATGGGGAAGAATTCGTTCTTCTTCTAAGAGATTTCCATGACGCATGCGCAAGAATTGCAATCTCCTTCAACTACTTCAGTACAGTTCTCGCGCATGCGTCGTGGAAATCTCTTAAAGTCTCGTTTCAGGCCAACAAGGAACAAAAGGAATAGTCGAATAAAGTCGTTATTTTTGTTTGTTTTTTTCGCACAAAAAGTATTCTCGTTGCTTGATAAACTTATAGTTGAGCCACTGTAGTCACATGGGAAATTTAAACATTTTCTTCATTGACTTTCTGGCCCATCAAGAGCCAGTCCCTTAGGCAGCCTATGTGGTAGTGATGCAGCTCTCAAATTTAATAAAAAATATCTTCATTTGTGTTCCGAAGATGAACAAAGGTCTTACGGGGTTGGTACAGCATGGGGGTGAGTAATTAATGACTTTAATTTTCATTTTTGGGTGAACTATCCCTTTAAGGGTTTCTGTTTGAACGGTGTCGTGTTAGCCGACATAACTAATGATCTTTGCAACAGAAGTGAATCAATCAAAACTAACTTTAGCTGGACTTTATTCTAGAGAGCTGCTGTATAGCTAAACATCTCTGTTAGCCCTACTTTAATTTTCTATTATCACTGTAAAGCTTCTTTGAAACAATTGTTAAAAGCACTATAAATGAAGAAAAAAGAACTGCTTATATGCTGCAGTCGGTTGCTGTCGCTCCTTTTGTTTTGTTGTTTATGATTATTTTACAATTAAAATTATGATTAAAGTTACGATTAAAGTTGCCTCCTTCTTTCCTAAACTTGAATTTTATTAGGATTAAGTTTTTTTCACTTAAATTCACATTATTTTCATTCTAAAGAAACAGCCGCAAGTACAGGTCACTTTATCTGACAAATTAAAATTGTAAGGTAACGCAGTGCTGTTTTTTTTTTTTTTTTTTTTGTAAAAACAATCCTTTAAAAAATACATTTGAATGTGTTGAATGTTATGTTTTAACGTTCCTTTTTGCATTAGCTTGGTGGCTGATATAGTTTCACACTGCAGTAAGCTAGATGGACATCAGAATATGATATTAATTAAATAAATAAAAAGCTGTTATAAATAAAGATGAATATCTTGAGCTGCATGCAATTCATTTTACAACATTATGGCCCAGTTTCACAAATAGGGCTTAGAATAAGCCAGGATTAGGCCTTAGTTCAATTTAGACAGTTAAGTAGCTTTTATAAATGTGCCTTTTAATAAAAACAACATTAGTGTGCTTCTTGAGACAAAACAGTAATACATAGCTCAAATACATTTTAGTCTGGGACTTAAGCCTTGTCAGAGAAACGGGAGAATGTGGTGTAAATGCTGTATTACTGTTACTACAAATAAAGCTCTTTCTGCCACTTGACAAAAAATAGTGTTATCTGATTTAATTTTGTGGTACAAACATGTTCCTCAGGGTAAATCAAGAAAACAAGAGATTCAAACAATAAGCCTATAGGTTGAGCTATACAACAATTTTTTTTACAGAAATAAAACCAGAAATCGAGGGTAACACGGAGACGTCATTGTCAGGCAACGCAATGACTTGGGCTGTTACACTGATTAAAATTATTTTTCTGGTTTTAAGCTTTGTCTAAATCATTTGGGATCTTAAAAGTACACAAGTCAACTAAATATAAATATTGTTCTAGATATTTTGGGATATTTTAATCCAAAAATCTTACATATTGTGCCTTTAAGGGAACTTCTGTTTGAACAATTAGATCAAAAGGGTAAAAAAAGGGCAGAAGTCACACATCATCATTCTACCTGGGTTCAGTTGCATTAACTGCAAAGACTAGTTTTATAAGTTAAACTTACAATTAGACATTAAATTGTTTTCTTAAAGACTTGACCTTAGATTAGCCTAAATTTATACCTAAAAGTAAGACTGACTGCGAGTGGGTCAATGGCGATGTTTATGCATCCAGCCCTCTATTCTCAAAGTGACTATTAATTCACCATATAAGTGTGAAATTAGTTCTCAAAATTCCAGAATCCTTCTACTACACACCACTAGAGGATGCTGTTTTGATAGTGTTATATACTGGAATTTCAGTTGGCAAATGTGTGTGGATTGTTGTGACAAGACAGACACTAAAATGAGCATTTTTATTCCTGAGACATTTATTCATCTTAACACTTTCCAGAATTCAAAATACCAAAAAAATCGAGCCCAAAAAAATATGCACACACTGTACCATTACCTAAAAAAAAAAAAAAAAAACGTATTAAATACCAACAAAATTCCACCATATTGTTATATAAATTCTTAATAAATATTAAACAACATAACACCATTTTCACATACTGTAGTTTGCATTTAATAATCTCAACTGTTACGTCCTATGAGTGTCTAGGGTTCAGAACATAACAAAATTAAAATTTTAAAGAGCAGGTCTGGGCCCTGCCACAGCACCACGACAGTATTCTTTTTAACAGTTTTATTCAAAAGTTCTTAAAATAATCACAATTTACTTAGAGAGTAAAGCTTAAGGAGGAAAAAAAGAATTTAGAAGTGGCAATGACAAAATAAAAAGGGGGGGGTGCTAAAGTTCAAACTTTAGCATTTCTGCTAAAATTGTAATAATAAGGAAATGCAAAGAGTCGCCCAGGTCCACAAAAAGGAACACAACAACTCTCAACAACTGGGCCAGGCAGGACACAGATCATGCTTTGGAGAAAGGTTCTGCTTGCTTTATGCTGCTTCCCCCCAGGTTGGTAAGCAGGTGCAGCTGGACACACCATCAGCCACAGTACCTGCCAGCGTGAAGGAGTGGGAGGAGCCAAAGGAGAGCAGTAGACACAATACAACAACAAAAGAAAGCAAACACATACCACAGTACTCAAACAGTCCTCACAAAAATATACATCTTTGGATGCAACACTACTAAAAGCATAAATATACTGTTTATCAAAACCCGGTGTGGAATGTGAACTGAATCTGTAATACCAAAACTGAACTCTTGTGTGAGAGTAAACTGTTAGGAAACCTTTGGGGACTGTGGTAAAGATTCAAGTATTTCACACTGACACAGCTGCAATATGGGCAGCACAATCTGGGCATTTTATAAAGATGGCAAACAGATTTCAAATATAAATAAAACAAATGGCACGGCACAACACAAACTGGCTGAAGAACCAGAACACACTAAATAATCATAGATTAATAGCCACATATCCACCACAAAACAAAATTCTTAGTCTATTTAAACCATCATTCACCTGCATAAGCTATCAAGAACTGATGTTACTAAAAGCCATTCTTAAGGGGGGAAAGTATTTACTTAACAGTTTATCACATTGCAGTGAGGAAAGCAAATGCTAAATCCATTAAAGAAACATTACATTATATAAATAATTGATTACAATATCTTTTAAACATCTACAAAAATGACATCACTTATAAGTTAGATAACAGTAATAACATATAAAAGTAACTCAAAAAAGTCTCCTTTGTCTCTACATACATCTATGAGTATTGTGTTTGTGTATATGAGGTAATATAGCTTATACGTGTGAAAGAAATTGTGAAATAATGCTGGTTTAATGACATCAGCTCTAAAACAACAGTCTCAAATTAGCATCATAGAACTAGCAGTGTTCTTTAATTGGGTGCTACTTTGCCTTGAGATGTATTTTTATTTTTTCTCTCAAAATAAATAAAAGTACTGAGGGATAAACGTTGGATTGGCATGTTACATTCTCAACATACTTATATGGCTGTCGTCTTTCTAACATTTTCTTCTGCCAGTTCTGAAGAAAATGTTCTCTATAACAGTGCTTAGACCTATAACCATTACATAGTTATAACAACCACAGTTGTGACCTATAACCATTTTAGAACGATTACATGGTGGTTTCACTGTTGCGATGCTTGAGAGAGTCGTTCTCTTGACAAATCAGCTGATATGGCTTTTCATTCTCCTCGATCACAGAGTTGTTCATTTCTACATCTTGGTTCTGAAGTTCCTGTCGTGACAGATGCTCAACAATCCCAGCACCAAATGAATCTCCCAGCACATTGGTGGTGGTCCTGAGGCGATCCCTGAAAAACCACACCAAATATTTATATTATAGCCCTTTTTTACACCTTTTTATCATTTCTGAAAACTGTGAGTGCTGCTTGCTGTGTAAAACTAGTCAACGCCATGCTGGAGTGTGTCAGTGGTTGTCACAGTGTTGCTAGGGTGTACCCATATTATTTTTATGGTGTTGCAACATTTTAATAATGTTGTCATGCAGTTCCTAGGGTGTAGTGGGTGATTGCCAAGGTGTTGCTAGGTGGTGTAAGACTGAAGAAACTGGAAGAACTGGAAGAGAGGGCTACTCTCTGAGAAAAAAAATGAACATTTGAACTCTATATATTACCATCCCCATTCGAGACACGAACGCACTTGAGTTGATCATCCCCAAATTTACACATCATTCCCTTCACCCATCCCTACCTGAATTCACCCAAAAATCATTCAATATTCTACATGTTTGGTTATCATTTGAAATGTCTAAGTGCGACTGGTACAAAGGTCTCATTCCCACAGAAGTAAACTAAAAATGTCATAAGCTGTGGAGAGTTCTTGTTAACTGCTGTGGATGTACCTCCATGTAAATGTCTGTCCCCAGTAAGTCTGGGATGGTGATTAATGCAAATTCCCACTGTGAACTCATGTTTATTGAAAAGAGGTTTCTAGGAGATGCTGAAGAATGCTTGTGTCACATGATTTGAGACAAAGTTTAATACTTGAATCAGTCACTGAAAAATATTCAGTGTTTTTAAATTCAATGATAAGTATTATGGAAGCACAATATGAGAGTGGAATGTGTCAATGCTGCTAACACTCCTTCAGATTAGCATTCTACATTATGTATCAATAACCTTTGAAAGAGTGCTCTCTACTGGAGCCGCATGCTTCAACGTGACATTTGAGAGAGACTCACAGGAACCAGTCCACTGCGATGATCAGTGTAATGTCCTCTGTGGGCAGTCCCACCGATGTCAATACTATCACCATAGTAACCAGCCCAGCCTGAGGGATGCCTGCTGCTCCGATGCTAGCGGCAGTCGCTGTAATACTGAAAGAAACATGAGAGCTTTTTTATTTGGAAACAGTTGAAACTTTTCCAAAGTTTTTTGGAAAATAGCTCATAGGAGATGTTGTTGGCAAGGAGAAAATTGGCAAAGTAAGAATGTTTTTCAAAATGGAAGAGAAGACATAAACACTGACAGAACTAACCTGATGGTGAGGATCTGGCCAAAGTTCAGGTCCATGTCATTGACCTGTGCAATAAAAATGGCCGCCACTGCCTCGTACAGAGCTGTGCCATCCATGTTGATCGTGGCTCCAACTGGTAGCACAAAACGTGTCACTCGTTTGTCCACATGGTTGTTTTCTTCAAGACAACGGAAAGTGATGGGCAGGGTGGCAGAACTGAGGAAGACAAGAAAATAATAACTATGAGATGCTTTTACGAGATGACCGCATTGACTGACTGCGAGCATCTCATGGGGGTAGTCCGCGGTCAGTCCCCGCGAGCATCTCATGCTCATTCTGCTCAGTCGAATTTCTGGATGAGTTTGGTGGCTCACCCTCAGGCAAGCTTAATTTCTCATTCGGAGCTCAAGAGGAAGATGAAGTGTCACTCAAGGGCGGGCTTATGCCTTCCGGCGCTGATGACTCATCTGTTCTGCCGCCTTTGGGCATGACAGCGCAGTCTAAAGCTGATACAGAGTTGGCAGCCATGCTTTCCCAGGCAGCCATGAGCATCGGGCTTGAGTGGTCTACACCACCCTGTCCAAAGTGCACGCGGGTGGATGATTGGTTCTTGGGGTCGGAGAGTAGGGTATTCCTGACCCAGAGGTAAATGCATGAGGGTAGTCTTGACCCAGAGGTAATGCACAAGGGTAGTCCTGACCCAGAGGTAAATACATGAGGGTAGTCTTGACCCAGAGGTAATGCACAAGGGTAGTCCTGACCCAGAGGTAAATACATGAGGGTAGTCTTGACCCAGAGGTAATGCACAAGGGTAGTCCTGACCCAGAGGTAAATACATGAGGGTAGTCTTG
>JAOTRC010000017.1:11642692-11653243 GCA_027497675.1 Cyprinella lutrensis | reverse complement strand
TAGTTTGTTTTCCCCCAAAAGGGGGCGGGGACAAAATTGACAGTTAAGTTCCCGGATGTGCCGGTTGTGCGTATGCACTGAAGCAGGGGCATAAATACATAAAAAAGCATTACCATTCTGACACATCGACTTTTTAGACGAGCCTGTATAATTCATTCTTACCAATCAGCTTCTGGTTCAAATATGGCTGAAATAAAATAGAATTTCTACTTGGCATTATGTAGCGTTTACTACAGTAAACCTGACTGAGTGGATGTCTAAACTGTTGTGAATGGAGGTGGAGCTCATTTGCATTTTCATGGTTCTGTGTATACTAAACGAAGCAAGGGTGTAGTGACATTCAAGATATTTTAAGGCATGAAGAGATATTTTTTCACAAGAAAATGATGTTTAAATATGTAATTTTGGGAATCAAAGATGAGTTTTAAGGGGGGAAAATTTACTACACGAGGACTTTAAAATAATTATTCTAAATGCAACTAGATTAAGATCAAATGTCATTTTGCTATTATTTAGAATCTTATATTGTCTATAAATTACGCCAGTTACTAATGCAAAGACATGAATGAAAAATAAAAGCAGAGGTAGAGCAGCTGACTAGATATAACAAAGATATTATCTTCATTGTAATTGCAACATTCAGTTGTCAAGCATTTGTTTTATGCACAACTGTTCTTAACTCCAGCAAATATATAATCAGAGTATAATTCAGTGGTATTACAATCAATGCAACATAAGCAGACAAACCCCACTGTTGTTTCAGCTTGGCCCACCGGGTGTCAGTATATTTTCCCATGCAAGAGAGAACCACAAAACAGATTACAGCTCATTTTGTTTAATAGCGCAAAACATCAATGCCCTCTGACGCAACTTTCCAATCGAAACAAAATGCTCCAAGGCTTAAAAGAAACTGAATTTACTTCACAAACTTCTATTGTTTGATTATAATAAGAAAAAAAAAACATTTATTTAATCTAAGCTTAATAACTTCTCTTTATAACAAACGATATCATTCTTTTAACCACTTTGATATCTACAACACTTAGAAACTCCCTCGCCAACACAGTCAATTAGAACCACTTTAACTAGGCAATCATGCACCGTAGCAAAGTTGAACTCATAATGGCCCCAAAGAAAACACTGAATGTATGAAATGCAGCTTTTCTATCCTAAATCTAAAGTTATTCAAAATGGGTTAAGCAGCACCTTTCCAGCACAACCTTAGATTTCTTAACACTGTGATTTTTGATAGATTTGAATGTTCATCCAGTTTACCGAATCACAAATTTGCAGAGAGAAAAAAAACTTGATTCAAGATAGTCATGCAAATCGGACTACGTAACTGTTACTATAACTTGATTCTGAAATGCTGAATTACTAAATCACTTTCTAAGGAAAGAAAAGCACACCATGTGTTTCTGATGTAGATGTCATATTTAATTTTTGCCATACACGAAAACTGAGGGAGGCAATTACAGTCTATTCAGAAAGTACATTAGTGCACTTGGAACTCGATCATTCAATATTTTTTTTCAGTGGACTAAAAATGGACTAGAACAGGTTGAAAATTAACATGACATCCCACTTTGTTTTCATTTATGTCAAATTAAATATGGCAGCTACCCAAATTATTAAAGGCAATTTCATCCTACAATGTCCTGAGACTTTGAGTTAGGACTTCAGATCAAACTAGAGAGTCCATAAAAGCAGCACACTAGCGCAAAGCCTAATGGCGCTTTTCCACTGCATGGTACGATACAGCTCACTTCTGGCGTTTTTCCACTGCATGGTATGGAAGGGTACGGCTCACTTTAAATGGTACCACAAAGTGTAGACGTTCCTCTCGTTGGTTGCCGAGGAGCGGATAAAATGTAACAGTCAGACTATAATTTCGGCCACTCTGCAGTGGAAAATCAAACCGAGCTAAAGGGGCCGAGCTGTGCTGGGCCGAGTCGTACAACGCAGTGGAAAAGCGAAGTGAGCCGAACCGTACCAGCAGTGGAAAAGCGCCATAAAAATCAACAGAAAAACAAATAGAGACTGCCAAGCCGACTCGGGACTTTATGATTGAAACAGGCCCGAATGTCTTCAATATTTCAGTTTCAATTCTGAAGGTTGGTGGAGTTCATCAGTCTAATTATATGAAGATGTGGGGTACTGAGGGTGCCACCAGTCCAGGAGACGCACGCTGTGGACAGGGTCCAGCACTACCTGCACCCCCTGTTCACCCCTAAGTTTCCTTCCCCGAATGACTGGTGAATCCTGGAACTCCAATCGTACTCGGTGGTGCCTCATGTCTGTGCTCACATTAATGTTGAACTGAAAGACAAGGAGCGAAAGATTCATTGTCATTTAAATTTACAGTACTCAAACAGTAGGTCCGAAGAACCCAGATGACCTACTACTTCCGACAATATTCTGAAGCAGAGTTGGACGATTAATCGCAATTAACTGAAATCGCGCTTAAGCTGATTTGGCTTATTGCGATTATGAAATCACAAAGGCTGTGATTATTTGTTATGCGCAGCTTGTCGGTGACGTACGGCTCTGTGATCAGTAGTAAATTGTGCTCCATCTGAAAGCACTGGGACTTAAAACATTAAAGGGATAGGTCATAGTTAATTGGCCTCAATAACTTCCACTGTTTTTTTTGTTTTTTTTTTTTGCAATACTACAGAAGTAAATGGGGCCCATAAACTGTTTGGTTACACATTCTTCCAAATTTCTTCTTGCTTGCAATTTAGCAGAAGAAAGAAAATTTACACAGGTTTGGAACAACTTGAGGGTGAGTAAATGGCAATTTTAATTTTTGGGTGAACTGACACTTTAATTATCTAATGATTAGATTAAGCAAACGGATTACAGATATAGTATTGCCTACTCCTGTAATTAAACAATGTTATATATACATAATCACAACATGTTACACAATCATAACATGTTAAATAGATTATCTCATAACTCACCAAAGTTAATGTCATGCCCATCACAACAGAAGTAAAAATGAAATTGAGGGTAGTGACCCGCAGTAGGTAACAGTCTGAGTCTGGATTAATGTGAACATCTTTATACTGCTTGGGCAGCTGAAGACCCATCCTACATCCATTTTTGCCTTTGGTTGGCTGGAAGTTCAAATACAATGAAATTGAATTAAAACAACGCAATCATCTCTGTAAATCAATATTCTGCTAATGTTGTGGGCATACCAGTTTCACAAACTTGAAGTTGAATTCCCACATCGGCTCTGACCTACTTCCAGAAACTTTGTGGATCCAAAACAATAAACACTATAGGAACAAGACAGGCATCAACAGAAAAATCTCACATTAAATGGGTAAATGAAATTTAAATGAAGCATTTTTAAGAGAAAGTACATCTACACACCTTGGAATTGAGGAGTGTAGTAGGTGTAGATTCAGGAAGAGGAGGGCTTTTGGACACACGCAAGCTAAAGGGCTCATATAAGTGAAAAAGCGAGCGAATCACACGGGCACGAAGACAATGCATCCTTGCGATAAAATCAGGCTGAAGGCGATCAGGGAGGTCTGCATCAAGATTATAGTGCCTGGGGAAAGGTAAAAAAAAACATCAAGAGGGAATTTAGTCATGCATAAATGCCCTGGAAGGGGAAAACAAAAATGTCTAATATTGCACAACAGTGCCTGTATGAATTTTCACCAAGCATGGTTCCGAAAGTATCTTAGCCATTACTTTTTCGCATTGGGATTATAAAAAAAAAGTCTTTGTTAATGAGTTATGACATGAAGAAAAAAAAACAACCAGCTACGAGGTAAATTAACATTGCAAACTAGAAAAAAAAGGACAAAAAGACAAAAGTACAAGTCTTTGCAACTAACAGCTTTAATAAGGGACAATCTCATGAAGCATTGTGTGAATAACAATACAATTAAAAACTAAGAAATATAAATCTGTTGCAATCTTAATAAATATGTTAAATACATTTTTTCGGCAGCCCACCTTTTGTAGAGTCGTTTCCAAAATGCAGCAGTGCATGTGGCAGTCCACGCATTCTTGCAGATCAAAGAGAATCTGCAGACGTCTTCTGGACGAATGTATGCAGCAAGCACAAGCCAAATATCAATGGGGTACTCCTCTCCATCTCTGTTTTCACTGTGTTCTGACATTCATAATAACAGGGGTTACTTAATCTCAACAAACAAGAAAATTAATAATATCGGAATACATTAGAACAGGGATTCCCAAACTTTTTTTTTTTTTGTCAGCCATACTTTTACAAAAATAACAGATGAAAGAAGTACCCCCAACTTAATATTTAAACTTTAAATTTAATATTTAAAATTAAAGTATAAGTTCACCAATTTTTTGTTATTCTGTCAATTACTCATCCTTGTGTTGTTCCAAACCCATTAGACTTTCATTCATCTGCAGAACACAAATTAAGATATTTTTAATAATAATTATAACTCACAACATTTATATAACGATTTTCTTGGATTTTCTTGTGTGTTTCGGAGTCTGGAACATGAATGAGTAATTGATGAAAGAATTTCAATTTTTGGGTGAACTAACCACAAAAATAACATGACATTCAGGTTAAGAAATCAAATATTTACTCTACTATTTTTTGTTTGTTTGTTTGTTTTAGTAAGTTTCTTTTCATTAACTCACAAACCCACTTCACAAACTTCCCTCATAAACCCCAGTTTGGGAAACTCTGTATTAGAAAACTCACTAGTGGTAGTGGTTACCTTTGCATCTTTTGTTTTTCTTTTTGCTGGACCCTTTGATTTCATCCCCTTCCTCTGAGTCCAGTTCGTCACTGCTCTCATGAACTGCGTTACTTACACCGACTGCAGACGAGAGCACCTCCTGCACAGGACCCTGTGATGCCTCGAGTCCACAGAGTAATTTCACTGAAAAAGAACCACCACGCCGTGGATTTTTTTCTCTTAAAGTGTCAGCATAGCAATTTATACTGATAATCTCAACATATTGGATAACAGCATCTTCTAAATAATCTCAACTAGAGGGGTTCATCCTTAAGTAGAGGCTACATTTACACATGTAGTCAGGTATTTAGGGAAACAAATATTAGTTTTTGTACCAAGTCAAGTCAATGGAGGCGGCCAAAAACTACGACAAAACCTGTTGGAAAGCATCTTTTGCAATGATTTTTTTTTTTTTTTTTTTTTTTTTTGTGTGAGCATATCAGTGAACACCCCAGACCACTCGGTGAGTTTCACGTCACATCACAAAGCCCCAAACAGGGCTTTAAGTCTAAAATACCGAACTAACCCTTTAATGGTTACATTGTACATCACAAAACTATTGAAGTCTTTTTTTTCTAGTACAGTGTCACAAAGAGGTAAAATCCCACAATTTGTTTCATGGGTCTTCAGAACGAAAAGAAATGCATATTTTGCATTACATTGTTTCATATTTAATTAACCTGTCTCAATAAGTAGTTTTTAATTCAGTAATGCGTTTTGCAATGGATCATGGGATTGTAGTTCTTTCCCTCACTAAAGCCTAAATACAATTGTAATGTATTTTAATTATATTCACTTCGTAGCTGTTTGGATGGTTTCATCCGTAAACAAAGACATTTTTATAGTCCTATGAGAAAAATGAATGGAAAAAAATATATACACTTCCGGAACCAACGCCACTGAAAATGTGGGCGGACACTAATGCACTCTTGATCGAAGTCTATTGATATGATCTCAAATGAGTGAGACAGGCTAGTGTCCCGCCATATATGCAATGATTTCATGGTGACTTTAATATTTCTGAATTAAGTTACCTTCTTTTTCAATTGCATTAACAACAGCCTTTTTAACTCTTCCTGACTTCACGATGGCTGGATCAGCGTTGGCATAGTCAGCCACAGTTACTGTGAGGAAAAGGATGATGGAATACAAAAAAATTAAGTTGACATTAAAGTCAATGGTCTTTGGCTATATTATACGCAACACACATTAGAACATCAGCTCGTCTCACTCTTATACCTGACTCCGAGCAAACATCCTCGGCTTTGAATTTCAGCCGTTTTCGGTTCCCTTTCTTGGGCATGACGAGAGAGAGAGTCTGTGGCCGTTTATCGAGGCTGTGTGCCCTGCCATCTTTCCAGCAGAGGTAATGAAAACCCGATAAAAATGAGGGTGAAATTAAAGAAAGCTCCTCCAGGATCTTCGGCCATCATGGAACTGACACTCAAGGTCGCGTACATTCTCGCGAGATCTCAAAGGGCAAAACGACTCAGAAAACTGGACGCTAATTGGACGCAGAAATCATGTGTGAGATGAATCGTCCAATCAGACCGGGTATATTCATAACTCTGCCCCTACGTTTTTTTAAAAAAGGAAAACAATGACGTCATCTTCGATGTTATTTTTTTCCTTTTTGAAAGTTATTGAAGTACTAATATGTAAACAAATAAATATATTGGAGAGTCACTAAACGTTAAAAACCACTGAACCTCGAGAAAAAGTCTAAACGGAATCCTGATAGATTCTGCATTTCAAGATTCATGAGATTCTACATCACACATGTAAACACATTTGATCGTGTTGATGAAAACTGTTTGACATAGAGCAACCAAACAAAAATATTTTCTTTTTAAACAAATGTTCACTTATTTTATTTTTACTTTCTTTAATCTAAACCATGTTTTAATGTTCTTTAAAAAATATTTTACTTTCAGTTAAACTTGATGCCAGTAATGTTAATTAAACAATGCACAAAAATAAAAACAAAATTGGGAAAAAATACGGAATAACATTTAAGAACAATATTATAAGTATGAGATTTGCTACACAAATCCTTTTTATATATTTATCTTTTTTTTTTTTTTTTGAATGTTTTAAAACTTGATAGGTCCGTCATTTCTATGCACCTGCCTGCCGCCAGAGGGGGCAGCGCGTGACAACATTTCTCACACTGGCGTCTCGTGCATGACAGTCATGTAGTCGCGTGGTGCTGATGTGAGGAACTCCGATTTTACGCTGTTTGCACGAGCTTTACAGAGCCACGCCGGGTGGATATGATCTTCGCCGACGACGTGGGAGACGTTTAACCTTTACATTCACCAAAGCATCGGTGCATTCATATATTAAAACATGCGCGAGTGTTTGTGTAGATAGCGGAATAGCTGTGTTGCAAGCGGGAATGAGCTCGTAGAGGGAGGAGCGCTTCGCTCGGCTCGCCGTGAAGGGAGATGATGATGATGGTGGCAGATGGATCTGGAGGATGCGGCAGACGCGAATTTCAACGTTTTCTGAAAGGTTAATGGCAACTGGTGGATGTTAAAGCGAAGGGTGCCGAGGTTCAAGCAGCTGAAATCGGAATATGCATGTGGCGAGCGCTGTGATGAGCGTGCATCGAAATGCATTGAGTTCCAAGTCAAACTAGGTGGATAATGTTAGAGCGGAAAAGGCCGACAGTCATGGACCAGAGAGGTCAAGGTGTGTGAAGAATCCAGACAGGGATGCAATTAGTAAAATCAGAGGATGCATTTTAAAATACATGGATATCAGTCTGCATTTAATTGGCACTAAAGATTAATAGTGCACCTCAATCCTGATTTAAAAAAAAATTAAATAAATCAAAGCAATTTCTAATTTGACAATATGATGTGCGAAGTGATGCCGACCATAAATGAAGGAGACTCTGTGAGTTCCCAGAGAGGCTCTCAGAACGGCACGGATGCCGAGGCTAATTTTGAACAGCTGATGGTGAATATGTTAGATGAGAGAGATAAGCTGCTGGAGTCTTTACGGGAGACACAGGAGACCCTCATCCAGTCGCAGACCAAACTCCAGGATGTTCTTCACGAGAGAGACGTGCTTCAGAGACAGCTCAACTCCGCCTTACCGCAGGTAAGTTTACGCTAAAATTTGTTTTTTATTTTGTTTTTCAACAAATTAAATGTGAGTTCTTTGGGCAGTGCAAGAAGCTAATTCGAACATTTATATTTATGTTCCCAAATTGATAATAGATGTAGCAGCTATTTTGAAAGAAACTCAGTAAGTTCAAAATAGTTTTTTTTCTTTCAGCTCTTTGATGTGTTTAAGGGACCACATGATATTGCTTGACTATGTTGACATATGTTCTGTGGAAACAGGAAAGTTGGGGCAGGACATGGCAAAGGGTTCACCCCATTTTGTTTAGCTCGGCCCGCCTACTTTTGGTCTTGGTTCTGGAAGTTTTTCCCAGAGGGATGTCCTTGTTTAATATTTATAAGCCATAAACCAACGAGGTGAATCACAACATTATAAACTTTGATTTGAAGCTTAATAGGCGGAATGATCGCTTATTATGTCTACATCACAGTGCTTAATGGGAGTGGATGGGCCTTAAAGAGTTCTTTTGGTGTGATTTGCTCATTTCTTTGTAGAATCATGGGCAAAGTTAAAATACTAGATATTTGCGTGGTTGAGTATAATTATTTAAAAAAAAGAAGAAGAAAAAAAGTTGAGATAATGCAGGATGATGGCTTCAACAAAAGCATACTATCGATATAAATAGCCTATCATAACTTACAGTAGGCCTGTTTTTACTTACCAATAGTGAGATCTGTTTTCCTAGACTAATAAATAGCTCTTCCAGCGCTTTGATCGACTCATGGTTGTTGTAAAGCGCTATATAAATAAAAAATTGATTGATTGATTGAATTATTTTAAATGTCTGTGTCTGCTTAACATTTATTGTTAAATGAGAACTCCGGCGCAAAATGAACCTTTGGTCTAATAAGTTAACACACTGGTACCTAGTCGACCGTTCTCCGAGATTTGTTTTCATTATAATCGAATGTAAAGAGTTCTATCTCGAAATAATTATCTAATTAAAACGCTAGTATATGGGGGCATATAATACGTAAAAAGAAAGAAATTGCTAATATAATTAATATATTATTAAAAAAATATATATTAAAAATTAATAGTTAATACCACTAACAAGGCTCAAAATAGCCCCACACTAATACAGTAATATAATGGGGGTCCCCACATGAAAAACGAAGCATTGAGAACTTTGTAAGTGTACAGACCGTTTAATAAGAAGATATTTTATAAAAACAATACTTCGTCCATCTTTGGAAAACAGTCTCGACAAGTCGAACCACGAACGCCGTTCATACAGTTCAGAAATTCGCTGAACTCCAAACAGTTCAGCTCACTTGGCACGTCGTTCGTGGTTCACAGCAAACCATAATTATGAGATGGCAACCCAGTCTGGGATTTATGCGTTTCTATATCAACACCATCAACGCCAAAAATGAATCTGTAAGTTGTTCACCTACCTTAGGTGTACACTAACATATACTGTAGTAACTTCAAATCTAATATACAATGATGATTTGATTTTGTAAGATCTTTCAATGTCGTTAAATGGATATGGCAATGAGAATCGAAGCTTTAAATGTTTCCTCATTGTTTATGACTTAAGTGACCATTAAAATGGTATTATGGTGGAAATTTGAACCAATAGTTGTCCTCAGAAGAAATGCTCCCAGATGAATTGTTTTGGCAAAATAGCTAAAAGCAGAATTTAGCAGCTTCTCAGACCCACACAATTATTGGGGATGCATTGTGGAACTTCTGGTGGCACTTGTTTGTTTTAACAAAGGTACATCATTTACTTGAATATCTTTGGTCCAGAAATGCCAGCGGTTGTGACTGTGCATCATAAGGTTATAATTTGAAGACAAATACTACCTATACATATCAAAATCATTTACTTTTTTCCCTATTGAAGTGTATGAGGGTGGTGGTAGGTCGGGCTTCAGAGGAGCAGAGATGAAGAGGGCATCTTCTAGTGTATCTTCCTCTGTATCACATAGCTCTTTTTGGTCATTCGCCAAGGACACACGTGATATCGATTCATCCGAGTATCCTGTCCCCTTCCTTCCCCGGTCTCCCTCCCTCTAATTTTGTCTTTCACACAAGTGATGCAAAAGCAGCTTACTTCTCAGTTTACGTCACCCTGCTCATCCAGACTGCTAATTGGTGGATCAAGAAATCTCTTCCTATGGGAAGATTTTAAGACTGTTACTTGCAAATTAGTTTTAAAAGGAGGTGACTGAACCCTGGAAACAGAGACAGGACCAGGATGTAGCTGAGAGATGCATCATCATATCTGTCTCTAGAGTAAAATTGGACTTCCTGTCCAGGATGTCTAGGACCGTTCAAAGGGAAATGCCTCCTTTTATGTGATGCTCTGGGGTATGAGAGACTGTTAGTACAAGGCCAATTAGACTAGTTAACAGCCAACGTTTACATTTAAACCCTCTGATTTAACGTATTGACTGTATACTGTAGCATTATCCTCAAATGGCATGTTACCTCAGACTGTTAGCACTTTCTTGACCTGGCAAGCTCCAATTTTATTGGTTGTCTCTGGGAGTAAAGGTCTTATTTATAAGGTGAGATGAAGCATGCAATGAATGGTTTTGTGGATGATAAGGGTGAGAGGTTAGCAGCATTATTGAGGCACTAGAGGCAAAAGTGATATACTAAAGACATTTATAATGTTACAATGTTTTTTTTTAAATAAATAAATGTATCATGGTTT
>JAOTRC010000017.1:11570402-11581125 GCA_027497675.1 Cyprinella lutrensis | reverse complement strand
AACGAAGCATTGAGAACTTTGTAAGTGTACAGACCGTTTAATAAGAAGATACGTTATAAAGACAGTTCACTTTGTGTTTACAGACAGGAGCCATCTTTGGATAACAGTCTCGACAAGTCGATCCCTGAACGCCATGAGTTGAATTGTATGAAGTTCAGCGAACTACTGAGCTGTATGAACGGCGTGTGTGGTTCGACTTATCGAGTCTGTTTTCCAAAAAAACAAACAAAACAAAAACAGACTTATCGACTTATCGATAAGTCAGGCTTTCTGTTTTCTTTTCTTTAGTGAACTTGCTGTGAACGTTCTGTACCTCATTCTGTAAATTCTGACCTCCTTGAATCCCTAAGAAAACAATACAAATGTCTGCCAAATTCCAAAATACACCAACTTTCCAAAGTTTGGGGTCGGCACAACTGTTTTAATATTTATAATAAGACATTTCTTCCTTTAGTGCCAAACACGGATGATTAAAATGATTTCTAATGATTTCTATGAGTAAAGATGCTGAAAATTCAGCTTTGCCATCATGAGAATGAATTGCATTTTAAAATATATAAAAGGAGTTATAATCAAAACAGTTTTTAAATTGCAAAATTTTTTCACAATATTACTGTTTTTACTGTATTCTTGATCAAATAAATGTAGTCTTGGTGGGCATTAGAGACTTTCAAAACTATTAAAACATCTTACTAACCCCAGACTTTTGAAAGATAGGGTATGACCCCATTGGTTTTATCATTAATAAAACTTTGTAACTGTTTATATCTGAGGCATTGGTCCAAAAGGGATCCCTGCTGCTCTAATACCTCTCTCACAGATGGCATATTCTTCGCTATATACTGAGAAACAAACTGCATTGATTATGCGCCAAGTGCTTTTGCCCTTCAACCTTCAGCACAGGCTGCTAAAGTGTATCCTGTCTCTGAGCGTGACTCACTTGTAGCAGCCAGCCAACTGGAGTCTGGTCAATAGGAGAATTGTGAATTGCTCTTCAACTTTGATCCCGTGGTTCATTGTTTAAATATCACCTTATCTTTTATTTATGTATTTGAAATGCTATGGATTGATTTTTCTGTAGTAAGAGATTTGTTTCAATGCAGCTGTATCGATTTGTTCATTAGTTCACAAAATTAGTTTGGGAGCAGATATCAGCTTGTGGTTTCATTATAAAGGTTTGTCTTTAAAGTGGGCATGAAATGAAAATTCACCCTATTTGCTAAATGTATGTTATAAATTTTATCGTGATCTTATTCTCTCATGTATGTGTTTCGTAAGGAAAAAAAATTCCCCTCGTAATTTTTTCAGACTTTTCTCTGGTGACATATGCCAGCCCGTTCTCATCCTTTAGCATCATATGTGACGCTATATGACAAAATGGCGAAATGCTACGCACATGGCACCCTATATCGTTAATATAACACGCGAACCCAAGGCGTCATAATTCCTTTAGCGTAATATGAGACTACCCTACTCTACCCACAGTGCATGTTATATTAATGATAACGGGTGCCATGTGCGTAGTATTTGGCAGTTTTGTCAAATAGTGTTACATATGATGCTAAAGGATAGGAATGCGTTGCATATGCAGGACGTTTAATCTGCCTCCCTTTTTACGTCCACATCGGAAAATGTATTTTTCGATGATCCCCCTACAATCGCATTTACATCTCAATACGAAAGAGCTGATGCAAGTTTAGTTTCATTGCAACCTACTGTACACTGACAGACTTCACAAACACATATTTCCTTGTTGATGTATTTCTTATTAAAAATGGAGGTTATGGCAGGGCATGTTTAAAGTATAAAAGTATTACATTTAAAGAAGTAAATATACTCAATTCATTCAAAAGTGTATATTTACTGAAATATTAGGTTTTAGGAGTGCAATAGCATATACAGTTGATGTACTTTATAGTTGAAGTCGGCATGAAACGTAAATTGCGATGTATAGAATGCCGAAGTGATGACGTCACTTTATAGGACAACTCGGAAGCTAGCGGCGCATGGGTTCCCTCGATCGAAAAGCTATGCATTTTTCCCATACACTTTTAGAAAATCGCAAAAAAATAAGATCTGTGTTTAACAAAAAGTGGTGACCCTTACACGTTTTGTCTATCAAGATAATCTTTACAAGTAAATCCAAAATTTATACATTTTGAAGCTTATATAAAGTTTTTAAAAAACACAAGCATACACAATAAACTTTAAAAAAACACAAGCAGGTTTTAACTGTGTTCTATGTCATAGATCAAAACGTGAAAATATTTAGAGGCTTTGTTCACCACAGAGCGAGGGAACCAGGAGTGCTAAAATGCTAACTCACTTCCGCATTTTGGACTACAGAGTGACGTCGTAACTTCGGCACTCTATTGTGACGGACAGTATATCCAATACTGAAACAGCTTCTTGAACAAAAAAATGTAGGACGGGACTTTATTTTGTCTATCGCGAGTTGATTGAATTGATTTTTGGCGTTAAACAATGGTGCAAAAAAACAGTAAATTGACCAGTGCAAACCTTAGTAAATCATCTTGCATGGTTCATTTAAATACTCTCCTCCGATAGGTGTTGCTGTCTGGCAGGGGAAATCTTACAAATGTATATGCAATAACTGTGTCCACATCTTTTCAGTGCTAATATTTCACTGCTTGTCTTTAGTAAATACTGACAGTAGTTTGTTTTTTTTTTTTTTTTCACCAAAAGAGAGTTTGTGCTGGTGCAAGCTGTTAGTGAATCTGGCCCATAAACTCAGTCATAAAACTCCTATTTTGATTTCATAGGTTTTTTAAGGAGCTAATTTAATGTCATTTTCTCAACTTTTGTTGATTGCCAATGTTCCGTGTCAGCGTTTTTCTGAAAGGTTTCTGACTCTGAAAAGGTAACTGAAATGTTACCACTCCTAATGAGGAAGAATATTGCCATGCTGACTGTTTGATACCTCACAGTGTGTGATTCCCTGTCTCTTTACCAGTCTCTGTGTGAATTGAAGCTCTTTAAGTTCTCTACTTTTGCCATTTATCAGTGGAGCTCCTCCAGGTGTCACGGTCTGGCTCCTCAGTGCTTATTTTAGATCATCACTGTCAGGTTTTTAAGGAGTCAGACTAAGAAAATGTGGACTGAGGAAGCTCTCCTTTTTGTTATATTTTTCCCCAAAATACAAGTGCTCTAATCAGTCTGATGTTATGGTTATAATTTATATAAATTTATTTTAATAGAACAAGATCAAAACATGTTCTAGCGGGTTTCCTCTGGGAGTATTTCGCACTTAAAGGTTGTGCTCCATAATATTACACCTTCAGGGGAAGATAATGAAATTGAGAGGCCTGCAGGCTTTTTCCAAACATACCTTTCTTGAATTTTAGCAGAAAATTGGACATTTCTGTAAATTGTATATTTAAATCTGAATTTGTGATTAGAAAGGATGAATCATATGGAGCTGGAGAGGATGAAAGCAGAAACCGAAGTATATTCCCAGACACGGCAGACATGGTCCAGACTTTATGTCTCTGGAGAGCTGGCTGAAGCCTCCCTGGAGGGCAGCAATATGGCTGATAGTCCCTGGGGTTCATGGTTCATCAAATATTGTTAGAGGCCGACGTGGGTTTCTCAGCAGACTCCCAGTAGAGTGACGCAGAGGGTTTCCACAAAATTTCAAATAAAGCCATAGTTTTTTTTTTGTCACATTGAGACACATCATGAATCATTTTCATGATTTGTCATTTCACCACATTTCTAATTATGTATTGTGTTTAATAGCATTCTTTAATAGAAATTTCAGTGGTGAGAATGACATTTTCATTGTTTTTTCCCCCCCCCTAATAAAACTCCGGTATTCACAAAGGGCAAATTTCATTGCTACTGTAGTAATTTATGTCCCAAATAAATATAATAATTTCAAAAACATATTTTTTTCCTCTTATTATTCTGAATACTTTAGAAAACTTTATTATATATAAAATTGTTGGTCATGGTAGAAATACTATATAATATTATTAACTTTTTGTTTGCATCTTTATAGTTATAAAAAAAAAACTTTTTATGACGTTTTCATATTTTATGTTTAAGAGTTTGTGACAAGGTTAAAATATTGCATATTAAATCAATACATAAACCTGTTTAAAAAGGAACACAAAATGTTGATGCCATCGTATAAAATCTCATTTTATAGCTAAAGGTAATACAAAAAACGATTTTTTTCGATAAAATCAAACGTAGTTTAAGTGCCTGTTCTGTTCAGAAAGTAGGCCTCTTAAATGATTTTAGTGGAAGTGTATTGAATTAGTATATTGAGTTATTGGAAATATAAATATAAGGCTTAAATGTCATAGAGATGCAAGAGACAAGAAAAACTTGTGAATTAATGGCTGCCGGACTGCCTGCTGCGCTTCTGAATCTGGAGCTCTCTCTGAAGAATTATTTAATTAACAGCATGTAATTCAGTTTAAGGCCGAGAAGCACATCAACTCATCTGCCAATCAGCATTATTGACATCCACAAACACATATGTGCAAAAAAACACTTCAGACGGGGCTCTTTAAAAGTCCCTGTCTCACTTTTCCTGCAGTGATATAGACCCAAGCATATCAGTGAAGCAAACTCCACTCACTTTAGACAGCCATGTAAAAGTGTCCTCATTAAATATGCCTCATTGGAATTCTTCTGTCAGCCCCGGATTGGACATTTCTGTTTTGATAAAGCAGGTCATTTAGGCGGAAAAGATATGCATCTCGCCTAGGTCCTATTTTTGTTCCCAATAATGTGCTGAGGAACCCTGAGTTTCAGTGTTGTCAAAATGACAAATCTGGAAGTTTTAATTTGTTCAGCTTTTTAAATCAGATGGGTGAAATGCACGGTCACAATGTGATGCATGCGAGAGAACCTCTGAACTCCTGAGGCCATAATTGCAATGAAGCTGCTTAACTTGCTGACTGTGTTGTTCAGACTCTGACTCAGCATATTTTTCCTCCCTGAAACTTATTTAGGACCCTGAGTGGAAATCAGGGGACCGCTAAACAAGTTCTCAACTATCCATCCATTGTATCTCTAACATTTCTTTGTGTTTGTGACAGAGGCTTCCCAATGGCTCCATCGATGTGCACGACGACTCCAGCAGGTGTCTGGAGCTGCAGGAACTGCTGGATAAGGCCAATAAGGAGCTGGCCCAAAACAGAGACCGAATCAGCGGCCTGACCAATCACATGTCCGAGCTTGAGACGGAACTGGCTACCGCCCGCAAAGACTTACTGAAGAGCGAAGAGTTGAGCACTAAACACCAGAGGGACATACGCGAGGTTAGAATGATTGGGGGGAGAGGAAAGGAACAGAATGGGGACAGACTGACGAGGGCTTGTCTTGGGGAAGATACAGTGGCAGGCAGCAAGGACATTTTCTCAGCTCTGCTTTATTTTCACTGAGAGATAGAAGGTTACAAAAAATGCAATAGTGACTCATTCCTTGACAAGGTCTAAAGTTAGGGTATTTAAACAGCTCTCCCCAAAAACAAACAGGTGGAACACAGATTATATTTTGCTAAATATTCATGTTGTTGTTTTTTTTCATACATTTAAAGCATATTCACATCATGTTGCTACAGGTTTGAATCAGCCACAAACAAACGTTTTTGCGTCTTGTAACTAAATTTGACTGGAACCTGAATGAGATTTCAAAGCTACAGCGAAATTTTCTGGCTTAAATTTTCGCCTGTTCAAGTAAAACTATGGCATGGAATATAGTGCACATAGATCACTTTTATAATACTTTGATGGTGTTTTTTGCTTAAAGGGATACTCCACTTTTTTTTGGAAATAGACTCATTGTACCACTACCCCAGAGTTAAACAGTTGGGTTTTACCGTTTTCGAATCCATTCAGCCGATTTTCAGATATTTAGAAGAATATCAGTAACCAGACAGTTTCTGGTCTCATTGACTTCCATAGTAGAAAAAAAAACATATACTATGGAAGTCAATGAGACAAGAAACGGTCTGGTTACTGATATTCTTCTAAAAATCTTAAAATCGACTGAATGGATTCGAAAACGGTAAAACCCAACTGTTTAACTCTGGGGGAGTGTTACAATGAGCCTATTTCCAAAAAAAGGGGAGAATCCCTTTAAAGATAGCTTAAAGATTCTGGTTGCTTGAAGATTATGTTTACGACCAAAAAAAAAAAGTCATATTGGTTTGGAATGAAATAATGGTAAGTAAATAATGACAGAATTTTAATTTTTGGGTGAACTATACCTTTTTAAAATGATTGTAAATTTTTCTAGTAAAGTCACAATGTATCAGAACTGTCGACAGACTTTGTGTCACATCCAAGCGAAATAGATTGTCGAAAATATTTAAGGTGGGGACTTTCGATTTTGTTGGCAGTTGATTGCATGGAAGTAAGGGGCATGGTTTAAGCTGACTAAGTACATTTCTGACATTTCTATTTCATTCTGACTTTAAGCACCATTTCATGGTTTAAAAAAAATCCTTCCCAAATGTTGTAGTAGTCTATTAAAGGTTTTCAAACTTCCCAAGGGTTTTTGTTTTCTCTTACTATGTGCCTGTTCGACAGGCGATGGCACAGAAGGAGGACATGGAGGAGCGAATCACGACATTAGAAAAGCGTTATCTGGCCGCCCAGAGAGAAACCACCTCAATCCATGACCTGAATGACAAGCTGGAGAATGAATTGGCCACCAAGGACTCACTTTACCGACAGGTACGCCAACCTTGAATCAGACCTCGGCTGTTTTGAAGTTCATTTCAAATGAACGCCTCAAGTCAGTGCTGGTTGATGTCCCATAATTCAGTTGAGATGTTATGAGAGTCATGTTCCATCTGTGCATGTGCGTATGAAGGGTGGGTGTGTGTATGTCAGAAGGGGTTTAATTAGCCCTAAAGCAGCAGACTCATGTTAGAATCCTACAGCATGCTGTGAAGAGGCATGCTGGGAGGAAGCAGGTACCACCCGACTGTTCTAATATCCAGATCCATCATCTGGAGAAAGAAAGAGGATTCCCAACTGCATTGATGTTGGTGCCAGTTTGGACAGTGTTTGTTTTGAATGCAGTGGGTATAAATATCTCAAAAGAGAGAGATAAATCAAGACATCTGCTCTTGTTTAGAAATCATAAGTTCCAGTCAGGGCTATCATCAGCCGGGGCTTCCAGCAATGTTATTTGTTGGGCCCAGGGGAGAGTGGGCAGGCCCATTAAAATGTTGAATATTAGCCCTGTTTAATACTGCATTACTTTACAATGATGTACAATACATTCAAAAGTTTGGGGTCAGTAAGATTTTAATGCTTTTATTAATCAAGGATGCATTAATTAGATCAAAAGCTACAGTAAAGACATTCATAAAGCTGCAGGAGCTGTTTCTATTTTAAATAAATGCTATTCTTTGGAGCTTTCTATTTATCTTTATATCATTTTTCTATTTTCTTTATATATTAGCTATGGTAATATAAAGCAACAGCATATTAGAATGATTTCTGAAGAATAATGTGACACTGAAGACTGGAGTAGTGATGCTGAAAATTCAGCTTTGCCATCATAGGAATAAATTACATTTTTAAAAATATTAAAATTGAAAACAATTATTTTAAATTGTAACAATATTTAATGATATTACTGTTTTACTGTATTTTTGATCAACTAAATGCAGCCTTGGTGAGCATAAAAGACTTCTTTTCAAAAACATTTTAAAATCTTACCTCAAAGATTTGATCTGTGGTGTATAATCCAAATTTCGATTTGGATACTTTTATCATGTCTTTTTATTTTGTATGTGTTGTGTATATACGTACACTGGTGGTTTGTTTTTATGTGCACTTATTTATTTTGTGTTGTATGTGTTGTATATGGTGTGTTTTTCATTTATGTGTGTATGTTGTGAGTACCTTGTAACTGTGTGTGGACTTAATATCTTTGTGTGTGTGAATGCATATGTTGGGTGTATAATATCTCAATATCTCTAAAATGGGTGTTTATGGTGTCTACATGAGTGTACACACCCTCTGTTTGTCTTATTTTCGTGCGTTTGTGTGCGCCTGTCTTTTTTTGTTATCAGAGTGAGGAGAAGGTACGTCACCTCCAGGAATTGCTGGAGTTGGCAGAACAGCGTCTGCAGCAGACTATGAGGAAGGCAGAGACTTTGCCAGAGGTGGAGGCTGAACTGGCCCAGAGAGTGGCCGCCCTCACCAAGGCAAGTACTCAGTCACTCCTCCAGACAACAGAAAACAATGAGAGAGCCAGTTCATAAGATTCTTTTCTATCAGGAAAACACCCTCTGAGATGGTGATGAAACAAAATGATAAGGTACAGTAAAGAAGGGCGGAAACGGACATGAAAATATTAGATTTCACAGCAGGATTAGATAAGAGATAAAGAAGACTTTGTAGCCTACTGAGACATGATTTAGAGAAACATACATTCTGTTAAGGGTCAAGACCCACATTTGGGTTGCAAATGCAACTGACAGATATATAAGTTAAGTAGTTAACGTATTAAAGAGATACTCCACCGTTTTTCTCATCTTAAACTATGTTATTCCCTTAACTAAGACGAGTGGATACATACCTCTCTCCTCTCAGTGCCGTGCACTCAATCACTCTGGCGTGCAAGACAATTTGATAGCACTTAACTAGCCCAGTTCATTCAATATGGGCCAAGCAGAGAAGCGACCAAACACTTCCACATTTTCCCTATTTAAATACAGTTACACAAGTAGTGTAACTCGACCTAGGATGGTGACACAAAATAAAACATTGCACTTTTCTAAGCGTGTAAAGTGTATAACTACACTGTAAAAAAAACAACAAAAAAAACACGGTCATCGCTTAGAGCACCTTTAAAGGAATAACATTGTTTAATATGAAAAAACGGTGGAGTATCCCTTTAAGCATACTAGTTAGTATATATAATAGTATATATACTGTATATACTAGTATATATTTCTATTTAGTTTTAATTAGTTTATTTCAAAATTAGTTTTAGTCATTTCAGTACATTTATATTTAGTCCTGGTTCACACTGTAATTTTTAAGAACTTAAGGATACACAAAAAATGGCTTTAATGAAGTGTATTTTGCGATGGAACTTATCGAACATCCAGAACAATGCTCTGTGCTGGGCTAAAGGCACTCGTTGTTGGATGGTATTTTTCGGCTAAGAACTTGAACTGCTGCAAGGAAGTCTGCATTTCTGACACATTAAAAGAGTCAAAAAGAAAAATATTGAAAACTTGAATATCTTCCTATTAAACCGTTCTGTTGTGAATTTTGAATATTTTTAAGCCTGTGCAGTTCTGATATATGGAGGTTTTCTTTAAGCAATTCTGTCTTTTTTTTACTGTGGTGGATCTCCACTTGATGTCCAATGTAAAATCTGGATCCTGAAGCAAAACCATTTGAGGATCACTGATTGAAACCATTTGTTTTGGTCAGACCTGTGACCTTGAAATCAGGCAATGCGTTTTGGAGCTCATGCATGTTTGAGTCTGGCATTATTTCTTTATCTTGTTCCAATTCCTCATTTCTGCAAAAAATATACCTGGACTGTTCATGATAAAGCACTCCATTGCATCAGGCATAGACATGCACAGGTAGAGCAGATATTTTACAGGCTTCCATCTCCTAATAAATGAATCATCATTCGGTCGCAGTCCCGTTCCATCTGAACATCAGCTGGAATTGTGGATGACAGTGTTTTTCCAAGGCAGCCAAATGTCTTGTCAGTGTGGCAGAGAGGCAGCGGGGTTTTGTTTATTGTCTCGCTAATGCGTCTAATTAAAAACGGCAACTTTGTCATTCTCAGTCAGTGGCATCCTGTCATACACCTCAAGCTCCTTATGATACATATCCAGCATCCTTCTCTAGATCCTATTTATTATACACACAATATGCCATCATTGGTCTATAGCCTTTAGTCAGGGAAGCTGAACTGTACAACAATACACACTTAAAAGACTGTACATTCATGACAAATTTTCATTTAAATATGGTATATTCAAATATGACAAGTTAATATCTCCAACCAATACAATATGAGCAATTTCTAAAACTCTTTCTTCTTAAAGATGAAGTGTCTAATTCTTGGAGGTCTTTGCCCTGCTCTTTTTATACTAACGTCAGTGTATCCTACAGGCGGAGGAGCGCCATGGGAATATTGAAGAGCGTTTGCGCCAACTGGAGGCCCAGCTGGAGGAGAAGAACCAAGAGCTGGGCAGGGTGAGGACTGGGTTGGGGGTCAGGACACCTAAAGGGATTGAGATGGTAGAGTGTGTCATTGGGAGAGTGAATGTTTTATAGAGAAATGATGAGATTGCTTGAAGGATGATGGGAGGAAGAAAATGAGGATGTGTGAGTGGCTTTGGTTCATTATGTGTGGTTTTGATTTGTTTAAGTGCACATAAGAATGAACACTATAAAGAGGCACCAGTGTTTTTTTGTGTGAATGTGTGGCCACAATGTCTCCTCTAAATTTGAAATACCTATTTCAAATGGTTCCTATTAAGGAAAAGGGTTAATAGATTTACTAAATTAACAAATTATAACAATTAAAATGTAAAATAGCAAAAATATTTATTTGAGTTGTTTTTATGGATAGGGTTGGAATAAGGGATATTAGCTCAGTATTAAACAAGTCAATGGATATATATATGAAGAGTTCAGATGCAAAAGCCTCTAAATGCCATTTGAAATTTTCTTCTAAAATGACCATTTTTATC
>JAOTRC010000017.1:11467689-11482144 GCA_027497675.1 Cyprinella lutrensis | reverse complement strand
CTTTTTATTTTTTTAATTATTAATAATGCTGTCAACCTTTTTGTAATGTGTGTGTGTGTGGGGGGGGGGGATATATATACAGTACATTATGTAAACAAAAACTTTTACTGTATGTTAGATGTGATTAATCGATTTGACAGCACTATTATATGCAATGTTTTAGAAGAGTAAAAATCATAAAAAATAACAAATATATAGAGAGAAAATAAGAAATAACAATATATAGAGAGAATAATGTTCTGAAAAAATACAATATATATTTTAGCTTCTTCAGAGTGCACCTTGTAATAAAATAATGTGATTAAATGTAAGTTTTGTAAATATATTTATAATCATAATATATTTTGGCTACAAACCTACAATTTAAGCATTCTGAAATATACTGAAATATAAAAAAAATAAACAGTTATACCACACAGGCAGTGGGAATACTGCAACGATAACAAACCAGAACGACAAAAATTGGTAAAGATGGTTGCGAGTAGACCAGAACATCAGTCCAGCCATTAGCACAATATGCCCATAATGCCTGCTCTTAATTATATGGCAGTTTACCTCTTATACCTGGGTTTTAAGCACCCAAGAGCATGTCAACAATTACAGAGAAGAAGCATGATGGATACTGAACGAGGGCACGATAGTCATGAGAGGTATCTTTCCTGCACACAGACATTTTAAATATGAGCCATTTGCTCAAACACGTCAATCGCAGGCATGTCTTCTGCAATATCTGCCAGACACGGAGTGCTGATTAATACTGTACCATTAGAGAGATCCATGCATGAATATGTTGCACCTCTTTCCTTGATGTATTGTGTCTGGCTATGCCAACTTTCACTCATCAACCAGAGGAAACTCAATTAAATTATATGCAAAATCTAATTTACAACAGCCTAGGGTAACTGAAGAAGAAATTGAGCATTATTTGTAGAAAAAGTACATTTCTGTTACAGAAGATCTAGTTATTTAAAGTTAAAATTTAGCTTAATCAGCTCACCCATAGGCACATCCCATCCAAGTATAATGTAAAAATAGGCCCACAAATTATTAAAATTAATTATTCGGCTTATCATAAAATATTTCTGTCCTAACAAGATCATATTGCTATAGGTAAGCTTTCCATTTACAATGTGGCAAACCCGAATTCAGAATCCAGCCTTACAAATGCATCGTCTGAAATGTTTATTACAAGGAGGATATATAAACAGGTAAATTTGAAGGTGGTTCCTAAATATGTTCAAAAGAAAAAGGAAATTGTATTCTGCACAAACGGTATATTGTCACAGGGTTTTTTGTTTTCTATGAGACTGCTTTTGGAGGGTAAACTGTGTAATGTAACAAATTGTGTGCACTATAACTGTGTATAGTGCAGGATAGTCCAGTGTGCCCTTTAAGAGAGATGGTTACGTCACTCATGATGTGTACAATGCGTGATGACATGGTTGCATCAACATTGTAGATGCTAGACGTGCTCAACCCTTTTTCTGTATATTTTATGTTAACTAAGTTTGTGACGGTAAGAAAGAGTAGCTCTCGTGTATTAGAGGATCGCATTGCCTGTGCACTAATCATTGAATGTGCATGATACAGCCTTTTCAGCCTTCAAGCTCTTTCTTCTCTTAATTTCTCTTAGAGTTATCCGTTCCAAGCGTTACAAGACTGCCGTCGCCATCTTGGCAGCGTAGTATTAGAGAGACACACAATAAATTAAATATACTAACACAGTGTGCAAGATGACCTTCCCTTCAACTTGGCATGTCAAAGGAAGAACACTATACTGCGCAGACAGGCAGACAACATGTCTGTTCCATTCAGGTAAGAAGAATTGCCTCTTCTCTCCCACCTGTTACTAATCAATTTGTCTGCATTAATCAGGTTTTCCCATTTCCCACATCCATGAGCTGTCAAACAAATCAACTATAGTGTCACAGAAAGCAAGGTGAGCTTGGTTGACAGACGCCAGGTACAAAACGGTTCTTTAGTTTCTTTGCTCTTGGATCTAATTACAGCTTATTGCTTGTTACACTTACAAACAGTAGTTTAATTTTACATTGCAAATTATCCAAATGAGATTAAACGTATAATGATAACATGGGCTAATGGAACTGAATCTTTACCCTTTCTCTTGTTTGAGAATTGAAAATTCAAGCTTTACAACATAAGCAATCGCTAGCATAAAGGTGTTATTATTTGGTGCACAAACAATAGGCTATTTTGTGTGTGTTTGTGGGCTGCACTTCACCATAAGCACTGACCAAGGCTTTAGTCCTTAACAAACCTCCCAATTTGTAAGTTTGTCAAACCTTCCCCACATGAACACAATGTTCAAATGCATTGCAATCGAACATGCCAATCAAATGAAGAGAAATGATGCGTCAGTTTGTGAGTGAGTGACTCTGTGGTCAAATGTCAATACCTCTACATACTCGCCTGTGTCATTTTCCATGAGCACATGCATTACCTGCTATTCTGCTCAGCCTCACGATACTGCAGCGGCTCCCTAGCAACCCGTTGCTATTAGATACTGCTGGGCCAGTCACCATGGCAGCGGATTCTCACTCATTTTCTTTCCCTTTGCACTGTAAACCCTTGCTCTCTCTTCTATGACATGAAAAACGAACAGTGCGTGTGTGTGAAATGGGGATATTCTGTGAAATCATGTGGGCATTCTGTGTAAAAATACTGACATTCAGCATGTGTATAATGAAGCCCTGATGCTCCACACACCCACACAAACTAAAGCAATCCTGCAATGTGAGTATGGAACCTGTATAATCCTGATCCATTAGTCTGTTCCTTTCCAAAATTACACTTACAACAAGCATAAGTGATCATACACAAGAAACACTAAAGCTGTGAGAAAACATCCTGCACTTATTGTTCATGTCATTTCATTTCCAAACTGTCATGTTTCAACAACAACAAAAAAAAAAGTTTGTCAGATTCACACGAACCTGTTTTGGATGCCACACACTGGGCATTTCACGTTGAAATTGTTGTGAAACCTGCAAGAAGCAACATAATATAATTTTGCAGAAATGTCCATGTTTTTCCAAAGAACCAGGGTTGATTAAAAGAGTGACCAGTGCAATTCTTCAAAATATTTCTTTTGTGTTCCACTGAAGAAAGTAAGTCACATAGGTTTGGAATGACATGAGGGTAAGTAAATGATGACAGAATTCTCATTTTGGTGTGAACTTTTCCTTCAAAGTGTGAATATGCTGCAGTTAACTATCAGAATGTTCCTTTTGAGTAAATTATGTCCCTTTAAATTTAGGCGCTAAGCTGAATTCCCTATTTAACACAATCAGCAGTGCACGCCAAACAGGTGTGTGGATCCTACATTCTGGCCCTTTTCCCACTAGCTGGCAGCATCAGCTTGACCACATGGAGGTCACTAAAGCACAGATGGGCAAATGGTATAGAGGTCTGTTGTTTTTCTTCTCTGGCATCCCCCTGTCGAATAGATATGGAGTCAGCTTAATTCAAATTCAAGCTTTAATGATTTCAAATGGAACCCTGAAGGTTTAACGCCAACTTCTCGGCCAATAGTCCTCTTCTGTCCCCAACCTATGCAGGCCAACATCATCTCTGTCCTCCCTATTACCTCACAGTTTCTGAATGAAGCCCCGCAGTGACAGCTGCTGACAGATTTGACTGCCACTAACCGCGCCAAGGTCAGAAACACAGCATTGAACTTCCACATGATTGACAGGGTTCACAGATAGGTTAAAAGTCTTGGTTATTTTTTTGTCCTCTGTATAAACTTCTCCCAAACAAAGGCAAAACTATCTGCTGTATCTAGACTTTAAATGAGAAAAGATTAGTTAGAAGTTAAACCCTGGGTGTACCAACTGAGGAGGCCGCTCTTTCTTGCACTTTCACTGCGGAGAAAGACACAGGGGAGGATTGAAACTCAACATATCTTCTCTCTAATTTCACCCTAATTGGATTGGTTCTCTGTGCTGTGTTGGAAATCAACTCCTCTGGCACCTAGCCACTCTCATCAAACCTTTGACTACATCTCAAATGCACATCTGGGCTTCTCCAACAGGAACACAATTAAGCAATGGTACACTCATCTATCAGTCTGCTAACATTCCCTGATGGGCAGTTTTGTTGCCTATTTCTTTCTCTTTTCTTCCAGCAAGGAATTACACAGCACTAGACCCTCTCTCAGACACTATTGTTGCTATTTTGTTGGTTGTGTTTGGAGACTTTCCAAGCTTAAACGAGGCATTACAGAGACATTTTGTCTTTTTCGCCCACTTTATGGAAAAAGGTTTCCTTGCTACCTTTCTCGTATTTCCTTTCCAGCTTGAGTTCTGAACTTCTGTTTTTATGGTAAAGGCAGGAAAACAAACACTGTCACAAGTGGCACTGCCCATGCAAAATCTTGGTTGTTTACTGGCCAAAATCATAATACCTAAATGTGGCTTTGGTTCCCTACTTCTAGTCAAAGCAATTTTCTGATGTTTTTTTTTTTTTCTGCTGGGTATATATGTTTTGATTGCTTAAGAGAGAAATAGCACACCTCAACCTGCATGTTTTGAGGTATAATTCATATCCATAGCACAATTACACACTCAAATGTGATAAATTAGGGTGAGATGTTTGTTCAAACCCTAAAGTATTTTGCCAAAGCAAACACTACTACTAATAATAATAAAAAAGTACATTTACATTTATGATTTTATCCAATGCGACTTACAAAGGAGGAACATCACAAGAAATTTGTCAAAAGAGCGATCAATGTGCAATGCCAAGAATAAGCTAGATTAATACACATGCTATAAGATAATGTTTTTTTGTTTGTTTGTTTTTATAAAAAAGGTTATCAGCAATGAGTCATAAAAAAAAATAAAAGGTGCAATAGATTTGAAGTATGCATTTCTAAAATGATACTTTCTTGCTCATAAATGCAGCTACATGTGTTGTCTGCTTGTCATCTCTGTCAAGAAAACAAATAATACATGAGGAATCTCTTCCCTGTTGTAAAACAAGTTTGGCAGATACATCTAGCTGCTTTTCCAAAAACATAGTCTCATCTTTGGCTGACTGAGTGTTAGCCTTCATCTGCCTGAAATCATATCAGAAACGGATTAAGCTATCGCTCTGTTTACCTTGACAGTGGACAACAATCCCAGCAGCACTAGTAAATGGAACCAAAGTCACGTTTTAGAGAACTGCTTGCTTGTTCTATACAAGATAGGCCAGTTTGTAAACTAGAAAACATCACAACTGGTTTAGGATGAACAAAGCTCCTTCATCTCCAATAAATGCATTTGGGAGTCGATAGCAGCAGCAGCAGTCATTCCCACGTGACACGACGCAAAGATAAAACGCATTTCAGTCATATTGTTACCATTTTTACATACAGTTGTTAAGTAAAAGCTTCCAGTAATGGTCCACCGAGGATGTTGGCTTCACATCCCTTCACCCCCTCCCCACTTCCTTTGGAGTGAAAGTGCTCTGAGCCTATGGGATAATGGGAATGAAGTATAGTGGTATCATGTTACCTGAAAAGAGAGAGCCTTAGATCTTTCCCCATTCAGGCTTCCCACGGTGCAGTCTGCCAGCATCTCCTGTCGCCTGCCTTTTTTCCCTACTCTCTCCTTACTATTTCAATCAAAAAGTTGGATAGGTAGCTTTCTTCAAAGGTGTCTCATCACTTTCCCCTCAAATCTAACTTCTTTGACAGCTATAGAATGATGACTAGTCCTAATTCCTCAAAGCTCGAGAGTTCGCCTTTTTTTACGAGAGAACCTGTGAGGCTGAAAAGGTGATGGGACGCTCTGCCTAAAGTGACACTATAGCTGTAAGATATGCTCCTGTGTAGATTCTCACTGGACAGACTGTCAGTTTGGAGGTAAATTATACAGTATGTGTCAAATTGTAGAGGCAAAGTGACTTTATGAGAGAGGTCCAAGAAAGCACTTTTGGTCAGTGAAAAGTCAACTGCAGGGAGACCAAATGACAAGTTTTAGTACAGACACTAGGACTGTGAAGCCTGGGTCTTCAATCCCCACTCCTTTTCTCTGCCCAGGCAAATGTTTTGACCCTGTCTACTCAATGAGGCTAGTGCGGGCCTTATAAATTAATTCCTCTTACTTCACAAAAACAAAGATAAAGATCCAATTTTCTCTGCAATACCCTGGAAAGGGGTTTTATTTGAATTATGATCAGGTATTCAATTAAAACCGGAGAGCAAAACCATGACAACTTGCAAGAAACAAAATGCATGGGCCAGACATGTTGAATATTAGCAAACATACTATGAAACTAGACTGATCACAGACAATGATATGACGGAGTGAATCTTACAGCATTATAAAAGGGGCCATTAAATCTTTGGGAGTAGAAACTGGACACTTGTTGATTTATGTCTCGAATTGATAACATTTTTTACAGTCACAATAAAGAAATCCGCAATTATGAAGAGCAGAAATCTATTTCAAGAACTTCCAGTGAAGGGACAAAATGCAATTAGCAGTGTCTAGAACACAAAGTGCTTAACGTCAGCAGAGAGAGACGGGGGAAAAGAAGAGGAACAGCTGAAGGGAAACGAAAGGGAAATGGAGATAACTCATTCTCTCATTTGAAAAAGGAATGCTCCCCTAGTGTTGCCATGGCTACATGTCCTCTCAGATCCAGAGACATGCTAGTTCTCGGCCTCAGTGCTTTCTAGCCTCTAGGATCGGTGTTGGTGGGGGTGGGGGCACTGCCATCCTGAATGAATCAGGCTAATGAAGGAGAAAGTCATTAGAGACACAGAATGCGCAACAGAAGTCAGTATACTGGCCCTTGTTGCCTCAGGAACAACAGACATTCAAAAGGAAAGAGTTCAAGGTATATGCCTGAGCTGGAGCCAGGTAGTTCATACGTCCTCAGATCTACAGTTGTACCAAGGGCGTTCAGCAGATGACCTGGTTTAGATAATTGACGATTGCTTTAAGACTATGGGCCCTATCTTGCACCCAGCGCAATTGACTTTGTACACTAACACGGTCTCATCCCAAGAAGTCATATAACACCGACACACGTATCATTCGTATTTTCCACCCATGCAAAATAGACTTTTCCCTCCACAGACGCACGCTGCCAAACTAGGGAATTAACTTAAGGAGGCGTGTTTTGGCACAAACAATTCCTGGTGCTATTTTGCACTTCCAGAAAACACTGACCAGAAAAATACTAGCCTAAAGTCAGTGGTGCGTTGCACGTACATTCACATGCTATTTTAAGCGCACATGCTTGGCCATAATACAGAGTAAGAACAACGCGCATACATCATTCTCTCATCGACACAGATGCATTTTACTTTTTCAAATGATACATTATTATAAGGAAAAATATTAAAACATGAGAGAAATCATTGTTGTGTCCATGGCGATGGGAAAAGTAGGCATAAAGCTTAAACATTTACCCAAATTATTATATGCATGTTTAACCAATACTAATTTGGCTGGGTTTGTCCCATCCCCAATGTCACTTCTCTTTCTTTTACGGCCCTGACGAGAACATCGATCTCCTCGGCTGCGAACCGATTCTGAAGCGCACCTGGTAAATGAGCCGTTATAATATTATTGCGCCATGGAACAAGCGCACCTCGTTCATCATTCTCTTAAAGGGAATGAGATATGACGCTCTTATTGGTTTGTTTCCCGTTACACCCATACCACACCTATAAATAAAGAGGCTACTTCAGACCAACGCCTTTTAGGTTTGCGTCGAACACAAGAGTTATTTCTCCCGCCGGTTAAATAGCAACAGCGCCGAGATCCGCCCACAAAGCTACTTGCGCTTTGCGCTTGACACTTGCATTTTAGATAATTAAAATAGGGCCCAATATCTTTTCATCCATCCATTCCGGATTTCGACAACGTTAGCAAAAATCCTCTTTTTGGTGTAAATGCATTTAAGTAACTAGCAAGTACTAAGTACTATACTATTTTTATTTTTATTATTATTACATACTGATGGACAAATAAACACAGTCAGACATGCTCCTTTGGCAGTTTGGCACTTTGCCTGATTATTGGATTAAATCTTAATCTTTTTTAATATTATTGGATCAGCACATCTTTATAGCTTTAGAGAATAGATTGATTGCCAATTAAGGTTAGTACACAACTGACCAATTAAACAGGTTAGAGAGGTTTATCAAAGGGTCTTGTGTTTTTTTTAAAGAATTTATCATGATTTTTTCCAGTAATCGCTAAATAAGTAATTATGCTGACATACATAGATGAGCCAAAACATAATGACCACCTGCTTATGCTGTTCGTCCTCCACTTGCAGCCAAGACCCGCAGAGACATGAACTCTTCAAGACCCCTCAAGGTGTCCCATGTAGGTTGTGAGAGGAGCCGACATGGATAGAACTTGTTGGTCCAGCATATCCCACAGATGGGAATCAAATGGATTGAAATCTGGGAAATTTGGAGGCTAGGGCAACAGCTTGGAGTCTTCATCATGTTCCTCAAACCATTCCTGAGCAATTTGTACAGTCTGGCAGGGTGCATTTTCCTGTTGAAAATGCCAATTCCACCAGAGAACATCTTTGTCACAAAGGAGTGCACCTGCTGTGCAACAATGTTTAGGTATGTGGCACTTGTCAAATTTCTGTCCAGATGAATTTCAGGGTTTCCCAGCAGAACATATCCCAGGACATATGACAGCCTTGTCGTCATCCCACAGTGCATCCTGGTGCCATCATTTTCCCAGGTAAACAGTGCACACGTACTCGGACGTAGACGTGATGTAAAAGACAATGGGACTCTATGGACCAGACAACCTTCTTCCAGTGCTTTAAGGTCCAGTTCAGTAGTTTGTGGTTTGTACCTCCTCTGGCCACTGTTGATAAATTCTCACCGCTACTGACTAGGAGCAATGCCCAGAGATACTTTGACCCATTTGCCCTGCCATAACATTATGAAACTCGTCAAAGTCTCTCAGACCTTTATTCCTGCCCATTTCTCCTGCAACCAACATGTTGATTACAAGAAATTATTATTTGCTTACCATCTAATCTACCCAAACCTTAACATCGCCTTGATAGAAGATGATCAACAATATTCATTTTACTGTGACTGGTCATAATGTTTTGGTTCATCGGTGTATAGTCAAGTCAGTCAAAGTTATTTGTATAGTGCTTTTCACAATTTTTTTTTTAAAGCAGCTTTACAGAAATGTATGATTTTACTGTTTGTAATACCTTAATATCTGATTGTCTACATTTAACCTTTAGAACAAATTGTTTTAAAAGAAATTAAAGGGATTGTTCACCTCAAAATGAAAATTCTGTCAGTAATTCCTCACCCTCATGTTGTTCCAACCCTGTAAGACTTCTGTTCATCTTCGGAACACAAATTAAGATATTTTTGATTAAACCAGAGCTAGGTCACTCCATAAAGGACTAAAAGCTCCCAGAAAGAGAGAGAGAACAATTCACTGAAAAAATTATAAAAACAAAAATTATTCTGTGTCACTGAGCATGTTTAAAAGCATGTTGACATTTAGTCAGACAAAGTAATTTCTTTCTGTCTGCTCCTTTCAACTATTTTCATCCCTGACATGAAAGAGATCTGAAATAATTATGTCTATGGCTCTTTATAAGGAGGTGTAAATGAACCATGATGTTTTTTTCCCCTTAATAAACCAATAATTTGTTGACATTAGTGCAAAAATTGGAGTTTAGAGAATGCCATTCAGTGCAATTAAGGGAACATAAACTACAATCAAAAAATGAGAAATGTTCAAAATTCTCAAAGAGGTCTTAACAGACTTCTACATGATTAGGGCGGGATGGAAGGAACACAAACACTGCAACGCTTAAGATCAAGTGAAAAAAAAACACCAGCAAGGCTCATTTACACCTCCTTATAAAGAGTAATAAACATAGATCTCTTTCATGTCAGGGATGAAAATAGTTGAAAAGAACAGACAAAAGAGAATAATTCCTTTGTCTGACTAAATGTCAACATGCTTTTAAACATGCTCAGTGACACAGAAGAATTTTTTGTTTTTATTAATTTTTAAGTGAATTGTTCTCTCTCTCGCTCTCTTTGAGAGCTTCTCGTCCTGTATTTCCTACGGAGCAAATTGAATGACTGGCCCTGCAGACCTTTCAATAGGGGTCAGACACCTCCAAAATGGGAATCAGTACCTCCCCATGGTTCATCAAAGGGAGCATAAAATAAAAATAGAGGTTGAAAACAGCGAGAGAAAGAGCTGTGCGAGATATGTATCCTAGGCTGAAGAGGATTCAGTGGCGAGATAGTGAAAGCGAATAAACCTTTCAGATGGAAATGAGGGCACACCATACAAACCAAGGCCAAGCACAGCCTGTGCATCGTCACCATGGCAATCCGCTGCGAAACAGAGAAGGACCTGTGAAATAGGACCACAAAGAATCTCAGAGGGCCGGACTCATCGTTTAAAAACTCAAAGTCATTTTTCTTATTCAAAAGCTTGAGGCGGTGTAGGAGTCATGGAGCTGCCGTACAGAATAATCAAGGAAACTGAATAATTCTGCATATATATCTTAGAAATGGCTGCAGTGCAAATCCATTTCCTCCTTGTTGTTTATTAGGTCACAGGCCGCATGAAAGCAACCTGTCATTTCAAGGCACATCAAATAACGCCCAGCACTTTTTTCCCTCTGTGAACTCATGCATTGAGAGAGACTGGGGGTAAAATCACTCTAAATAGACAGTGTCTCCACTGCCTTTGCTAATGTATTGCATTCCCCATTCTTTCTGTCTCTTTCTCCTGCTCTGCAATGTCCCACCGAGTTCAGTGACCCTAAAGAGAAATCAATATGCTTTCTTGTCATGCCACTGAAGCTATCTCCTCTGGTGCTGTTTCTCTCCCCTTCTGTTTTCCTTCTTGACACACTTGATGTGCTTCCCTGTAGTTACAAAAAAGGAAGAAAAAAAGTAGAAGATGACGAAAAAACATTAGGGGAATGGAAGGCTTGCAGCTTCATAGCATTAAATAAATAGCCTCGTATCTCCCATGTACTACCTATGCTAAATGCTCCATCCTGGGAATAAAATGCACCCCTTTACTTTTACCTAAACTCACATTAGGAATTTACACATCATTACAAGTGACACACGGCTCAAACTGAGGTTAAAAAAAATGTCTGTATGGCTTTCTGGTGTTGTACTTTCTTGTGAAAAAAATCATTCGTACGATTTGGCCAATTCTTAAAATATGTACGATTTAGCAAAAACGTACTAATTCGTACGAGTGAGGTCGTACGTTTCGTTACGAATTAGCCACCTCGTAAAATTCGTACGAATTCTCATGAGATCGGGTTGGATTAAATCCAGTATCATTAAATGGCCCATTAAAGACTTGAGAGTGAAAAATGGACTGATTTACGGTTTGAGTCAGAGCATTTTTTTAATCACAAAAGAGTGTCCAGTTAAGAGACAACATAATTATTTATTTGATTATAATGATGATGTAAATATTTACTCAGCATCATGCGACATTCTCCAATCTAGAGGCAAATTTTACCCTGTGAATTTTGGCTGTATTCAAATTGTGCTCCAGTTAAAATCCAGCTCACTGCTTGACTTCTGAATGTGAGACAAACAGGAGAAAGAAACTTTGTGCAATTCATAGTTCAAAAGACTGTCAACAATGGCATGCGAATGGCTGAGAGCATAAACATACAGCACATAGTGGAGATCCCAGGGGTTGTCATAGCTTGACTTCAAAAAGGCGAACCACGGAAAGTGAGAATCTCTGGGAACAAAGTGAATGCTGCAGCCTCCATGTGGAGAAGGTTCGGATATACTACTGTCATTCAAGGTAAAGTGACAGAGAAATGTTTGCCGTGGTTGCAGACATGAACCGCTCAAATGGTTGAGATTTGGTACTGCACTCTTGGAGACTATGCGTGAATAATTCAGAGCCTCTGGGGATGCCAATAGAAGAGGAGCTCGGGGGGAAGTCACTGTACTTCTTCACCTGCCATGTCTGTACAGGTAACACATCAGGACAAAACAGCTTGGAAACACTCAAATCTTCTGCACTGAGGCTTTACAGATTTTAATACACTCTTTAGTCTTTATATACGGTGGGGTCCAAAAGTCTGACACCACATCTGGGATTCGAAATTTTGTTTTGAAATCTTGAAATAAACTTAAGTTTCAGTATTTGGGGGGGAACTTTTACTATTCTCCAATAGTGTTGCAGTCAAGACCACCGAACCCAAGACCAAGACAAGACCAAGAGGGGCCGAGACCAAAACAAGACCAAGAATGAGGGAGGGCAAGACCGAGTCAAGACCAAGACCAGCGCCCCACACTACATGACACAATAAAATGTGAAACATGATCAAAAGAGATTTGAAATCTTCTCAGATTGATCTGAAAGATCCGCATTCCCATAAAAACAGAGATATTTAACACTCAAAGCTGAAATAAACCATCTTTATTCAACACTCCTGGGTGACTTCCATCATTAAGTACAGAATGTAAAACAAGACTTCACTTTTCTCCGCCTTTCATCAGCAGTAACAAAAATACATTTGGATTTGAATCAGTACATTTTACATACAATAAAAGAAAGGATGTTAACAAAAAATTAGTCAATATACTGGCAAATTGGTGATATTTTTAGTTATGGGCTTGAAAAAAAAATCCTGAGTCCTCAATGTCCGAGACCAAGATAAGACCGAGACAAAAAGTGGTCGAGTTCGAGATGAGACCGAGACTATCAAAAGGTGGTTTCAAGACCAAGACCAGTCTTGAGTACTACAACACTATAAGGAGGTCTTTAGTTTGTCTAAACTGGTCTGAGATGGTTATTACTAGAGTATGGTGCTCTAAGTAGGATATTAGCTAAAGGAGAGTCTAAAATGTTCATTAGCTGGTTTCAGATGGTAATATTTACTAGTGTAAGATGGACAATAGAGGGTCTATGATGATTAGTGGCAAGTCTAAGATAGTAACTAGCTGATCTAAGATAATCTTTAGCTGGTTTCTGGGTGGTAACTGTTCTAAGGTGGTCATTAGCTTGTTTGAGAATGGTTGTTGGGTTGTTTAAATTGGTCTCAGATGGTTATTAACTAAGGTGGTCTATGGTCCATTAGATTGTCTGAGATAGCTACTGTAGATAGCCTCAGAGGGTGTAAGATGGTCATTAGCTGATCTAAGATGACTATTAGCTGCAGTTTGATGGTCTCAGTTGGTTATTAACTGGAGTAGGGTATTTTAAGATGGTCAGTGGATGGTCTAAAATGGTTATTAGCTATTCTAAGAAGTCCAAATTGGTCATATATCGCTTGACTAGCTACCATGTTCCAAAAAACAAACAAACAGAACACAGCTGGAAACCAATTACCATTATCCAAAGCACAGCAACCAGTTTAATCGGGATTTTACAGCAGCTTTCAATTGTCCAAAATATTTTTTTTTTTGTTTCTTGGAGCCTTTCCAGCCCTTTTATCGGCACACTGACACTAAAATGCTTTTCCGAGCAGAATCTTTAGGGTGTGGAGAAAAGGGAGTCACAGTGGCGTCTTCTTGCTTCAGCCACTCACTCTCCTGCCAGCTCTTAAGACTAGATGTGCCCAAAGTAAAGCTGTTCTCCAATCAGAAAGGCAGGTGCAGCAGTTACGATGGTGCTTGCGCATATAAATGCAGACCGTCAAAAGGAACATGGAGCAAGTAAGCTTGGGAAACTGTTCCCAGGATGGACACAGCAGAGCAGAACAGCTGGGCTATCGCTGCAGGTACATCTCTCGGGGGTTGATTTTTCTTTTTATAAACCAAAACCAGAAGTTTTATCTTAAACCTAAATTCAAGCCCTTGTGTGCACCTTGACCTTCAACCCTGAGACCAAACATCTGTTTCAGGGGTCAAATGGCAGTCATTCGAATATGCTCTGTGTACTTTTATTTAAATACCCATTAATTTTTGCATGAACGCTACTAAACGGAGTACTCACACTATATATATATATCAGTGGCGGGCCGTGCATTTCACACTTAGGCCTTCTGTCCTACCTGAATTAGTAACTTTTAATAGTGTATCAGCGCAAAGACTCTCTATATAATTGTTGTTTTTATTTTGCACCGGCAGTTATTGGATTATTGCGGTGAGTTCGGGAGAGGCCGCGAGAAACGAGCGCGTGAGTTCGGTTGGTGCGTTTGTATAGTGGTTCTTGCGTTCCGATTATAAATTCAGAAACGGAGCCTCCCTTATGTTGTCGTTCAAGGGTAGTCCCTTTTCAGACGTTACAATAGTATGCATGTTTGAAAAAAAGTTTCGATCATAAATTTATAAGAAAAATTAAGAAGAAAATCATATTCACCACGGGGAAAAAAGCATATTACTCACCAAGATTATTTTTACACAGAATCCATCCTTATTTCTTTCCTCAAGAAGACTGCAGGTTCTATCTGCGTTTCAGTTCCAACAATGTCGTGTCTGTCT
>JAOTRC010000017.1:11442545-11467589 GCA_027497675.1 Cyprinella lutrensis | reverse complement strand
ACAGTAAACATGATGAATGGCGACTGTAGAACGCAAACGCCGAATCCCGGACATTTTGAGCGATCTCAAAACACATTTTTGGGCAGACTCATCATGGAAACTCACTAGACTAGTCTAGACTTGTTGTTTAACTACTGCGCTCTGTTACCGGTAGGCGTGGCCTCCAAGGGCAGGGAAGCAAGTGGATTCTGGGAGTTGTTGTCTTTCATCCAAATAAGCCAAAGCTTTTCTCAGTCTAAAAAACTCTAAATTCAAAAATAATTTCACATTTCTTCTACATAAATGACCCATTTTAAATACACATTCATCTTTCCAGATGTGAAGTATACCTTTAATATTTAAGAGTCCAACATAACAAACTGTTATCAAATGCTCTGCATGAGCAGCTCACTTACTTGACTCACAGAGTTTGACGTTATTGTTGCTAATGCTGTAAAACACAAATAAAACACAAATGCGCAATAAAATAGCTTATTTCAAGCATTTTTGAAGTAAGGAAAAGATCTTTCTTGCCTTGTCCGCCATCTTGGTTTTATCACAATGTATTTTCTGCAAAGTATATTAGAAGACGCCACAATTTTAGATTTAGAACAGCTTTCCTGTTAGGAGTGTTGCTATGATTCCTTAAAATACAGCCTATGTAGGAAGCTCTCTAGGTTTTGGATTCGTGTCCATATGTTTGTAAAAGTTAGAGGGAAGAATGCTTTTATGATGCACGTGTTTAAAGATATGGACAGATCCAAACTGTAAAAGGAAAAGCAGAAATATTTGGAAGGAGATAATAAAAATATTTGAAACTTGAGCATAAAACCAATTCGTTTTCTTCTTAAAACCTTTGTTCTTTTTTTGTTCACGTATTCACACACACACACGCAAAAAAAAAGAAATTTTCTAGGTATTCTTTGCACTGCCTCATATAAAGAGACACATTCACTGCCTCTTTCCAGACCCAGATGGGTTTAACAGAACTATTGAATGTGTCCTTCTACGGGACTCCACACTTACAATAATGTGGAGACAGTTACTGGTGATTCATTGAATATTCATTGAAAATCTCAGTAGGAAGGAGAAAGAGTGTGTAGAAATGATCAAAACAAATCAAATCATTCATTTATCACTTTTAATTGTGTGTGTTTTTTCCTCAGGATTTGAGCTTAAGATTAGTTTTTTTCTAGCTGGATCTATATAATGGCACTGGTAATTTTCTGTCAGGACATTATTCATTTTCACCGGCATGTTCTTTAACTCTAAAACACAACCCAAAGTATGTTGTGGACTGGAATTTGACTGACATTTCTGAAAGAGAACCTTTTTAGAAACTACAACTGTACTAAGGAATGGTGTTGTAGTCAAGACCACCTGACCCGAGACCAAGACAAGACCAAGACCGAGGGAGGGCGAGACCGAGACAAGACCAAGACTTTCAGGGGCCGAGACCGAGACAAGACCAAGACTGTTAGGGGCCGAGACCGAGACAAGAAAAAGACTTTCAGGGTCCGAGACCGAGACAAGACCCTGACTTTTAGGGGCTGAGACCAAGACAAGACCAAGACTTTTAGGGGCCCGAGACCTAGACAAAACCAAGACTTTTAGGGGGCCGAGACCGAGACAAGACCAAGACTTTTAGGGGCCCGAGATCTAGACAAAACCAAGACTTTTAGGGGCCGAGCTGGAGACAAGACCAAGACTTTTAGAGGCTGAGACCAAGACAAGACCAAGACTTTTGGGGCTGAGACCAAGACAAGACCAAGACATTTAGGGGCCGAGACCAAGACAAGACCAAGACTTTTAGGGGCAGAGACCGAGACAAGACCAAGACTTTTAGAGGCCGAGACCAAGACAAGACCAAGACTTTTGGGACTGAGACTAAGACAAGACCAAGACATTTAGGGGCCGAGACCAAGACAAGACCAAGACTTTTAGGGGCCGAGACCGAGACAAGACCAAGACCTGCGCCCCACACTACATGACACAATAAAATGTGAAACATGATCAAAAGAGATTGATCTGAAATCTTCTCAGATTGATCTGAAAGATCCACATTCCCATAAAAACAAAGCTGAAATAAACCATCTTTATTCAATACTCCTGGGTGACTTCCATCCTTTAGTACAGAACGTCTTCACTTTTCTCCGCAACGGTAAGAAAAATACATAATTAGCAATGGCCAATGAGTCACGTTATTGCTTGGAAAATTAGTCAATACACTAGCAAATTAGTGATATTTTCACAGTTATGATCTAAAATCCCGAGTCCTCAATGTCCGAGACCAAGACAAGACCAAAAGCAGACAAGACCATCAAAAAGTGGTCTTAAGACCGGTCTCGAGTACTACAACACTACTAGGCACACAAGATGCTTTCAAATCATATTGAAATACTAGACATTTTGAATTTAATGTGAATTTGATCACTCACAAACACGTGTGTGTGTCTGTGTGAGATAAAATTCACATGAATTTTGAAAGGAAGAGTTGACTTAAAAATGTCAATTCTGTCATAATTTACTCACCCTTAAGTTGTTTCAAACCTGTGTGAATTTGTTTCTTCTGCTGAACATAAAAGAAGATATTGTGAAGAATGTCGGTAACCAGTCGGACTTTCATAGTATTTTTTTTTCCTACTATGGAAGTCAACAGGGCCCTACAACTGTCTAGTTACCAATGTTCTTCAAAATATCTTCTTTTGTATTCAACAGAATAAAGAAATTCATACAGGTTTAAAACAAGTTAAGGGTGAGTAAATGATGACAATTTTCATTTTTATTCATTTTTATTCTATTCCTTTAAATTCATTCATGTTAAACGACTAATAAATGTTTGGCTGCCCTGGCTGCCTGCTCCAACACACTGCTTCTTTAATACAGTTATTTTTAGAAATTCTCAATTTTATATTTTAGAAAACAGAAGAGGTGCATCAATCCGGAAAAACAAATAATTTCCTTTACACCATTTTCTTTTTCCATTCTGATCCAGACCTTGATAAAACATTAGTGTTCCATTCTTGTCGATAATGGGAGGCCTAATACATGTAATTTTTCTTTCTCCTGTTCTTAAAGAGCTAAACGAGTGGCAAAGATAGTCGTGCTATATAGGTCGATTTCTCTGCTGTGCTCCGCTGTGCTCATCAGGAAATCAAAAGCTATGAAAGCCGAGGGAATGACCTGTGTCAAAGAGGCGAAGAAGGAAATCATCAAAATAGAAGCGGCAGCCAGCCACACTGTACTGACAACAGCTTTGTTAGAGCAAGTGCATGGCAGCCTCTTTTCCCTTGAGCCACAGGTTGGAGTCCTGCAGGACATGTTCCATCTGAAAGGCCCATCTTTGTCCCAGAGAACATTGATTGACTGTGCTATCTCTAGTTCTTGAATCTGCTCTTCCCTAAACACTACGCACAATTATAGGTATGCACAGGAGAGAGAAAAAGCAGCTGTCCACTAATTGGTTTGATTCATGCAAAATGAGATGATCTGAGTTGAGCCAACAAATAGTGTCTCAAAATCAGGCAGAGTTAAATTAATGTCTTTTGTGAAGATGGCAAGTGGGTAAATGACAGCAGACTCCTTGAGAAGATTTGCTGAGAAACATTCCTCCATAAACTGTCAACGACAAAAATAGAATTTCTAAAACTGTGCTGTTTTTTTTCCTTGTCAAGCCAATCCTGCATTTAAGCAAGTTTGTCATGCCGACTATAGCAGGTGCTAGAGGCAGAAAGCAAGCTATCGCCTGGAGTTAGGCACAATTAATTAGTGACAGAATTATACATACATATGTGTAATTTATGCTTCAAAGACCTGTCTGGTGATTCAGATTGCCTGAGGAAAAACGAAAAATCCCAGAAATCTTCAACAGCCGAGCTCTTGGATGAGCCGTTTGTGAAAACAGCCACATGCTGAATTTCACCTGGCAAAACTAGGCAAATCAGTCACATAACACTGATACAATCATTAAATCTTAGAACGATGCATAGTGATGAAATTTTCTGTTCCTCAGTATGTCCTTCTAAATCACAAGGGTATTTTAACTTCACCTTGAGTGTCTGTATAACCCCAATTAAAACCAAAAGAGCTGTTAAAGTTCTGGCTTGATTTGAAATTAATTAATGTTAAGCAGCAAAATAAGAAACTTTTCCAAGAGGCTAATTAGTTCTCTTAATGGTCAAATTAAATAATTAGTGAGAACAATAGGGAATATTACAGAGAACAAAATTTAAAAGCAGTCCATGAGTTTAGAAATGTGCGTTTAAAGGCACACAGGGGTCAGTTGGAGTTTTGCTGCCAGCTTTCGGATTATTTGAAATGGAAAAGTGTAAGACAGTCTGACTCCAGGCAAGAAATGAAAGGGGAAAAAAAGGGAAGGATTAGATTAAACCTCCAGAGATGATTCGTGGGTTTAATTCTCCTCTAATTCCTTGAAGTTTACAATTTGTGTGGTGCAAGAGAGGTAGATCTCTTTAATGAGGTTGGCACTAGTAGTCAAGGGTTGGCGTTCAGAATGCCGTTTGGTTCCAGACGTGGGCGTGTCATTTGTACGCATCAGAGATCAAAGCACATGTATGTGCTGACAGTGTCCTCAAAGCATCTTAATTAGGCAGCGATGTACGCTGGGACTCCTCATAATTCACACCAACGCAAAAAATAAATAAATAAATAAATACATTTAAAAAAAAAGAAGAAAAAAAAGAAAGAAAAAGAGTTCTCTCAGGTTTGCCAGATCCTGTAACAACAGAAGGAGCAGCAAAATTTTGCATCTGAGAGATAACTTCTAAAAAGATGAAACAAAGATGAGCTTTTTAAACATGGAAAGCGTTAGCAAAGATTGTCTGGGGAGGTAAGCCAGTATGATCCATCAAATAGTTGAAATATTTGAAACATTAGATCTGCTTGGCTCGATATTGCTGCAGTTAATTACTGCACTCTGCATTAATATAAAAAATAGGTCTTCTGCAACAATTTGTGGGCAAGAAAAATTGTTCTTATGTTTTGCTCACAGTTGTTCGCTAGTCCGGCAGTTTTCTTGTGCTTTCTAACTGGTGAAAAGTTTTATTCATGTAAAAATATTCTCTGTATAGTATCATCAAAAGATGACAATTCGTGAAGACATCCCAACCAATTCTAGCTGAGCTTCAAGTGTCAACACATTTACATCACTTTCTTTAGCAAACAGAGTGTGAATGGTGAGGGAACCCAACAAGCAATAGCCTTAATCTCATGCCTAGGTTAACTATAGACCCGTCACCAGATATAGACTGGTAATGAGTAACCCACTTCTAGCCAAAATAACCTTGAATTTGGTTACATGTCGTTTTCTTCTTGGGATATTTTTAGATGTCTATTAAATTTTCACTGTCAGCCCAAATTTGTCCTTGTTTTAGCCTAGACATCAGGGCTATGTTTGGACAGCTATTAGACATCTTTTTAAATGCAAACTAGCTTCCTGGGAAGTCTTCACACAGCCAGGGGTGTGTTTCTGTACAACATAACACGCTAGTTCACTACCATACTACGATGCATCGTTGAAGAAATCAACTAGCCCAGTCACGACTGTTTTCCGAAACCGTACTGTGTTAAATTGGTAGTTTAAGAAATTTGCAGCAAAATAGGGCCCATTAAATTGGCAGCTCGAGATCTGTCGTTCCAACCACACAACTTTGCGATGCTGTTTGTGAATGTTAGTTAGAACGATGGTTTCGGGAAACAATGACTCGTTGAATGCGGTTAACGACAGAATTTGCGACCATAGTTGGCTAACAATGTTTTTGGGAAACGCACCCCAGACCAACTGAAGGGAATTGTGTTAGTCAAACACATCCTTGCACTTTCCAAACCTTGAAGTGAATACGAAGCCCTTTCTGTTTTGGTTTATGCTGTCATTGTGTCAGTCATTCTTTGCTAGGGAAGCTTTGTAATAACTTCCTGTTGGATCAAAAAGGGCAGCATCAGAGAGATGTATGACTGCAATCTGTACTGAGCTCAGCTCTACTGCTCAAGATAACAATAGAAAGCAAGAATGAGGATTTGCAAATCTGTTAGATGCGTCTGTTAAAAGTATCAACTCCTAATCTTTTCCGCTGTTAATTTCGCAACATTCTCCGGGTTTCAGCTAAGCCACCCAATATTACAAGCTTCTGGATTTTGATAAATACCACACATGTTTGTTTTCTATGTTTCATTTATCAAATTGCAATATTTAAATGTCATCATTCGCTAATATCTGGAAACATAGTGCAACAGTGCAATGGATTATGGATATTTCTGCAAACACTCTTGATGTTTTTGAGGGAACTTTGACTTAAACTTTTCCTCTTTTTAAAATTATTGTGCATTTTGTCTTTATCTGCATTTCGAGGGCTTGGAGCCAGAGGGGCGTAAGTGGCTTTTAACAAACTTTAAAGGAGAGACAAAACACAATTTTGACCACACTTCAATCACCTGTATAATTAACCTTAAATAAACATTGCAACCACAGGCAAACTTACATGAATGAGTATTAAGTAAAAAATCTTTGGTTATCACAATGAACATGTTCTAAAACATTTTCAAATAATAAAAAAAGGTAAAATACGTCAGATACGCCTTTTTGTTGCTTTATTCAATACAGTTTGATCTCAGATAGGTATTTTGGCACCATTGGATAGAGACCTTTATTTTGATAAAAAAAATCCTCATATTCGCCCAAAATGCCACTTACGCCCCTCTGGCTCCAAGCTGTACTACTATTAAAGGGATAGTTCATCCAAAAATGAAAATTGTCAACATTTACTCACTCTCAAGTTGTTTCAAACCTGTATGAATTGCTTTCTTCTGTTGAACACAAAAAGAAGATATTTTGAACAATGCACGCCCGGTAACCAAACAGTTGATAGGTCCCATTGACTTCCAAAGAACTTTTTTTTCATACTGTGGAAGTCAATGACGCCCATTAAATGTTTGGTTTAGGTGAGACATAAAAAATAGCCAATAAGCACAATGGATTGTCCTGACTAAAATTCAGCTAAAATAATTATCACAAGATTTTTTTTTAATATATACAGTATATATACATACAAAATGATTATTTATAAATGTTAATCTCTTATTGCATATAAATAGGCCTACTTAGGCTAAACAAATGTACTGCTTTAGGAATGAGTAATATTTGAGGGGACTTGACTTTAAAAATTAGAATCACAGCCATGATTATTTGTTACTGATATTTGTTACTGACTCGTTGGTTGCAGGTGGTTTTAGGAAGAGGGACATTTTCATTCAAAATTCTGACATAAATCTGCGTAGTGTAAGATGAATCAATTTTCCAGGAAGAGAGAGATGTTAAATGTGTATCTGCTAAAAATTAATTTTTTAAACTAGCATAGAAGTAGACGGGATCAAAAGCCACAAAATACCCATTTTGTGGGGTCTTAACTTATGCTTTGATGACAAAAACACAAAGCAAGAAAGTTTGGCAACTGTGAAACTGTCCAACACTCATTACCGAGGTACATCCAGAAACTCCTAGTTTCAGGGATTTGTTTTTAACCCCACAAATTCAATGATGAGGACATTAGAGGGCAAAGGTAGTAGCAGAAAAGAGATAGCAGGGGAAAAAAGAGAGTAAGACAGGCTTTCTGAAGTAAAAGAAAGGATTATCATAGTAAGACCTTTAAAAAGTGAGACTGAGGATTATTTCACCTTCTCATGGAGGGATGCATAATTCATGTGATCTGGAATCCTCAGTGAGTGTAGTGGCTTCCTCCTCATTTCTTCTATATCTTCTCTCTCATATCTTCTCTACTGTTCATCCATTCCTTCAGGCCTGATGATTTTCTTGCTTTCCATAAGTGTTAAAGGAGGCTGCTTTATCTGCAAGGAACATTTTAATGTCAGTTGAGGCTGAATTCCCCCTACTGCCCATCTGCTTGTATCTTCGAACTTCTAAAAACTTCATAGTTCTTGCTTAACTCCTTCACCGTCTTGATTCTATGAAGCGTAATTTATTTAAGCTGAAATTTCAGCTGTCATCTTCAGAGTCAACAGAAATCAGAAATTCAGAAATCATTCTAATATGTTGATTTGGTGCTAAAGAAACTTTTCTCATTATCATCATCAACGTTGAAAACAGTAACTCACATATTCTAAAAAAAAAACCCATCACATTCATTTTGCTTCTAAATATTTAAATGGATGGTGTCAACACTTTTGTCCATTATCCTTTCTTGGGTCCCTGTGGCATTTCCTGACAGTCCGGCATACCAACCCGATCTCACAAGAATTCATACTATTTTACGAGTTGGCAAACTCATACTACCTCACTTGTACGAATTGGTATGTTTTTGCTAAATCGTACATATTTTACTAATTGGCCAATTCGTATGAATTCGTACGAATGACCTGACCCCGCCCCTAAACCTACCCATCACATGGGTTTGGACAAATTGTACGAATTCGTACGAGTGAGGTCGTATGAATTTGTATGAATTAGCCACTTTTTAATCACTCGTACGAATTCGTACGAATTGGTCATGAGATAGCGTAGGGCATTCCAAACCTAGAGATCTCATAAGAACCGCTAACTGTCAGTCATAGCATTAGCTTCAATGCCACTAAAAGTGAAATTGTACACAGGTTCCTATTCAACATTTCGCTTGAAGTGTGCCAAACAGTATTGCACAACAAAGATGCACATTTATGTTTAATCAAATATGGAATACATTATTAATAAACCATATAGTTAAACATAATTTTTATTTGTACTGTATAACTTTCGAGAGGAAATTTTGGTTTAGACAACTGAGGCTAAAACTTTAGCATGACCCACTTGTAGTATTTCTTCTCCCCAAGATAAGTTTGTCTTCAGTGTTTATTGTGCAGGTTATTTGGAGATGCACATTTTTTATTTTATTTATTTATTTATTTATTTATTTATTTATTTTAGAGGCACTACATATCAGGGACAAAAAATACTGCAATCTTTTGTCACTTGCCTGATTTAAATGAGAAAGTGGATGAGAGAGCGAGAGAATTAACAGGAGAATGTATCCTGTGGACATAACTGATCTTCAAACACTGAGATTCATTTGAAATTCTGATTTGGGTTCTATTTTTAGGCAGAACTGTGACGAGCGCCAACTCATGGCAGATTCAGCTGTTCAGTCTTTTTTTTTTTTTTTTTTTTGTCCCTTTTATACATCTGGGTCCCTGAAGGCTGAGCTTCCATGGCATTGCCATAAGTTATGCCATTAATCCATGATGCAGTGGATGCTCATCTCAGGTCTGGAGATTGTCCAAAACATAATCTCTTCTAAACTGTTCGTACATTCTCATGCTGCATTGAGGGCTGGGGTTGAATCAAACAAAATTGTAATCAACAGTAGAGTTGTACGTGTGCTTGGTTAACTATTTGTTCGTAAATTACAAGCTAGACATGATGCAATATCAAAGACGTCCACCAGCATATACACAAACCAACGTTTTAAAATAGTGAACTAAAAGGTGAGTTTTTGGTTTACCAGTATTTTAACATCCTGATCGTATGTGAATTGTAATTATTTGCAGCGTCTTTCTGTATTTGGTTGCGTTGTGAGTATTTGCAACATAATGTAACACAATCCAGTAACATTAACATAAATAGCTATGGCCCATTTTTAAGAGTGGAAGAATATAGAATTACAAATCAAAAAGTTGCAGCATTATATAATGTTTTAAAGATCGAACTTGGTAGAGAAACAATAGATACAAGCTAAGTGATAACATGAAAGCAGTTGCAGGCAGATCTTAGCCAAGTAAACAGAAGGAGGTGGGCATGTGTGGGAGTAGAGGATGATGGAAGGGGTGGGTTTGGGGATGTCAAGACTACAAAATTACCCTCATTAGTCTAGTGAACGGGTCAACAGGGAAAGGTCCTCTTCAAAGGGATTTTAAACAGCAGAGGAAGAACTGAAAGACATGAAGCAACTCACACATCCAACAGGCAGCTAATTGCAGCCAAATTCATGATCCGTTTTGATGATAATATTTCTCTTAGTTACCTTAATTTGGGTCCCAAGGCTGTATTTGGTTTCTGCATGGGATTGATGTTGAGCTGCTCGGACTGATAGTGTGTTGAAAGATTGAATCTTTGCGTGCACATGGAAATTAACTGATAGTTTTCTTTCTTCTACAGTTTACAGTATCTCTCTCATTCACACTATTGCAGAGAAGGAAAATTGTCACGCATTCGGTTTGGAAGAAGGAGGTTGAAGCGTGGGCAAGCGGCAGACAGACCTGCAGTTCGGAGAGGACTAATGTAATTAATGGAGCTTGCTGGGGTAGGCTGGCGTGGGACTGATCCAGCTGCAATGTGTGTCACCAAGCAATTAATTCACTTGACAGGGCCTCCCAAAAATTGCAAAAGGTCAGGGGACCAGGATCTGGGCCTTAACTGGCAATAAAGCCTTGAAAAAGCCCTGGAAAGTTGCTCACCGAAGGCCTCAGAAAGTTCATACGCTGTTAACCTGCTGTGTCGGACATTTCAAAGTCTTTAATGTCAGGGCTAGTTTTTAATCTAGAGGTCAAACCAGGGAAATATCATATAAATGAAGGATAAATAGAAAATAAGTTATTGTTTTTGTACAGTTTTAAAGCAGCGGCATGTGACAGACTTCTCTTCTGAGTTTTTTGTCCAATGTAAATAGATATTTTATTGCTTTTCTTGGTAAAAGACATGCACTTTAAAGTCATTTACCTGATATTGTCAACAAGCACGCAGTATTATTTATTAAAGTCAAGTCACATCCAAGCCTCATCAATTTTTAAATATGTTTCGCATTGCCTCAAAAATAAAACTACTATATAACAATAAGAGGGATATATTATTATTTTTAACTGTTGTTTGGCTATCATTGTTTATATTCACCTTCTATTCGCACCATTAGTCAAATCTTCAGTAAACACAATGCTGAAATAGTGGAGGCAGGCATAAAGGAGCATCTAAAAACCAACTCATTCAAAGATCGTTTCATGCTTCAAGGGAAATTGCACTTCTTTTGTTGACGAGTGACGAGTTTATGTTAAAGAGTTTTTTTGTCAAAAAGAATAGGGATCAAGCAAGACGCCAGGTTAATTTTTGCTTCTGTCTTGGGGAAATCTTATTTAAGCCAACATTTATGTAAGATATTTAGACGATTCTGGAGTTTTAAGTAAATTTTATGTTCACTGTGTAAAATACATACAATGATCACAGCCATTTTGATATCCAATGCAACAACACGAATGCAAGTGAAGCTGATTTTATACAACGATATATTTTAGACACAAAATATATCAATTGGTTAATACGTGTTCTTCTGCTCTGCCAATGAGTTCTAAACAAAGAAATGCTGAAAGCAGAACAGTCTCACCTCACTACTCCGAGTGGTGTTCATTCAGGCTGGAAAGTCTTAATTACATATAAGCCTATGGAGGAGTGAGACAGCCCTCAGATTTAATAAAAAAAAAAAAGATCTTAATTTGTGTTCTGAAGATGAACAAAAGACTTGGTTGGAACAACATGAGGGTTATTACTGACAGAATGTTCTTTTTTGGGTGAACTAACCCTTTAAAGGAGGCATTAGTTTGACATCAAGAAAGCATCATGTCTCAAGGGAGGCAAAATGTACGCTTGTCCTCATTCAGAGAACACTATATACTGTAGATCGTCTGGTACATAGTTTCTGCACTCAAGATATTGTAAACGTCAATAATTTAAGCATAATGGCTCACATTTATGGATGTAGAGACAATCGTACTTTGTGCCTATGAGATTCATGATAGGCTTTGTTCTTCTGTGTGAACACTGAAGAGTCTTTCACTGTCTTGAACAAACATTTAGCAATGTTTATTCATATCTTATTCATATCCCCTCATTTCAGCAATACAATAGTGAAAAGATCAGCAATACAATAGTGAAGAAACACTGATGAGCTCTTCTAATTGAGAGAAAAACACAATAATTGTAAAAGTTCAGGTTAGAAACTATAAAGTGTGCCCACACAGTTAATGGCAGCAAGGAATAACCTAGTCTGAAAAATCATAAGTGGAACAATCAGCACTCTAAACATAAATGAACATGCAGCACCAACAAATAAACAGTGTTGTCTTACACAATCTACCCCAAAAGGCCTATACAATCTAGTAGATATTTAAAAGAAACATAATTGTAAATACCATTTGAATTGAAGTTGCCAAAGTAAATTAAATGTTTTAGCAATTTTGTGCAACTTTTGATTTCTAACAGACGGGATTTTGTGTAATGCTCTTTGTAGATGAGGCTAGATAACACTTAAATTCACAGTTTGTACAAACGGTTGACAGAATCTAACCCTTGATCTGCACAGCATGATTATGTGTGAAGTCCTAAGCTGACAAAGAATGCTGTAATACATATGCTAAGTGCACGGCATGCATATTCTTACCAGATACTGTATGTGAGAAAAAAATGTGTTGTCAAAAGTGAAAAAGACAGCCATATATGAGGGTTTTAACAGTATCAATATCCTCATTTTCACATTAACAAAAAAATTGGATCAAAGTCACCATTAGCTGGCCATAAATTTGGTTCTCTCACGAGAGGTTCTCTCGTACTGCTTAATATCTTACATTAGGGGGAAACCTCTTTTCCAAGAGATATTGAAGCCAAAAATTATCCTTAATTTTGAATTAAAGGAGTAGATCACCAAACGGTTCAAGGTCCAAAAAACAGTTTCAGTGCAAACTGTTCAAATGCCTTTAAACGATTCAAAACGATGAATAAGGGTCTTATCAAGTGAAACGATCAGTCATTTGAAAAAAGAAAAAAGTTTAAGTTTTAAAGTTTTAGCCGCTGACCTTCATCTTGCCACCTTCAGTCGCCGTACCTGCTTCGCTTTCCGGTATTATATCCTTTCTCTGCATTGTGTGTGTGTATTCGCCGCTGCGAATCACACTTTTTTCTCTGTCTATCCTCTAAAAGAGCAAGCAAGAGTGATGTCGCTTTCCTGCCGCTCATGCCAAGCAGCATTCAATGACGAGACCTCCTAGGAACACGACAATGTTCAAGTCTCACCGCGCCCAGACTTCCAACAAAGCTTTTCGCTCGTTCAGTTCCAGAGAACGCAACTGTTCCAGTGTATTCTGCAGTAAACAAGTTGGTATCATGGCCCGCTTGCCTGCACACAACCACCATTTTTACATCGACTGGTGTAAATTCTGGTGTCCCGGCCAAGGCCGATGGATTGTGTAACCGTCTTCCTATTCACTCCTAGTGAGACAAGCTACAAGATAAACCTCAATACTCCAATAGAAATGCTTTCACTTTATATTCAATGACACACTCAAAAGTATTTACATAAAGACTACCCAGCAAACACGGAATATACAATAACATACCCCATTGGTTTCACACTAAATGCAATACTGTTTGATGAGTAGCAGTACAATTAAACCTTAGCTGAAAACCTAAGATTTTCATTGTCCTGCAATCCATAGAGTTATCCATGTTTGGTATCATAGAGTCAATGGTTCCATTTGCAGCAATGGCGAGCAGAGCAATAATCGCCCAATGACAGGTTAAGCAGTTACAAGGTGTAATCCACAGTGATTTCAAAACCCATTTGACCACAGTCATGCTTTGAAAACACTCTCCTTAGGGTATAGAATTCTCATGTTCAAGTCAAATTGCAGCAACTCATCGAATATATGACAAACAGATGATATTCAAAGAGTCCTTCTACAAACAAAACAAATACTAGCATTAGATGTTGTTTTTAAACCAACCAATAGCCGAAACCCCTTCCTCCAAAACAAACAAAATACAGCTTACACAGAAATAACCCCAGTTGAAATTACAAATCATAGAAAGAAAAACACTTACTTGATTGAGCTTGAAACAATAGTTTCTCAATCTGGACTCTAAACAAATTGTGTGAGGATTAAGAGATGAACCATGCTTTTCTCTCCACACCCTTGTCCTAACTTCTTCTCCTACCTACAGTAGCTATATACAACAAAGCATGATACCTAGAGCCCCCTACTGCATAGTAGTGGAATTACAGACAAAGAAAGAAAACCAGGAACCAAACTCTGGGTGGTTACAATGTGTAATAAAAATGCCCACAAGGCAGTGTTCATTTGTACACATAACAACAGCCCGCCACAATACAGGCCTCACACAAATAAAATCGACTCATGTCGATAGTGCATTACATGTAGTGACTGTGCCTACAACCCAGTGCCCACAAACACTACACACTGCATGTCCCTCGGTTTCTGTAAATCCATCACACATAGTCAGCTCAGGCCGGCGGTGTTTTCAGTGCAGTAACTTTTCGCACCCACATTCACTCACAGACATGATAAGCCCCACGGGGCTCGCCCCGCTTGCTCTCTCTCAGCAAACTATGATAAGGGAATTCAGCGCGGCCAGGCTACCCGCCACAAAAGCGCACGCCCCGCCTCGAACACTGCAAGTACAGTGTTTACGTTACAGCACACTAAAAGCTCTCTACGTTGCGGTCAGAGCCCAGATCTCATTCTAACCCTAGCTATTCATGCAAATGCGTAAGCAAATTTTCCCAGGGTATCAGAATGGGTGCTGAACATTATAAAAATAGGCTATTTGCTGCAGTTCGCTCAACGTCCCCACCGCTAAAAGGTACAACACAGTGTCCCCTGGTGGATGCCCAAGTTGCCCTGCCACTGCTGTTCTTATGTTGTATAAATTCAGTAGAAATTAGGAGAATAGCTTTTTAGTACCTAAAATGTAACTGTAATGGAATACATTTTTAAACTTACCCTCCCAAGCTTGATGAGGAGAGTGAGTCGGTCGCTGAGGAAAGTGAGTTGCCCGTTGTGTGAGGAGAATGAGTAGCTCGCTGAGGAGAATGGTCACCCGCTGTGTGAGGAGAGTGAGTCTCTCGCTGAGGAAAGTGAGTCGCTCGCTGAGGAGAATGGGTCGCCCGCTGTGTGAGGAGAGTGAGTCGCTCGCTGAGGAAAGTGAGTCGCCCGCTGTGTGAGGAGAGTACTGATCCACCGCTGGCCTATCAGTGGAAGTCAGTAGTCAGTAGCTAGTTGCTGTAGTATAGTGACTTCCTACGACAAGTCATTAGTCCTATTTTTGGACCTTCTGGCCCACCATAGCAGACAGTCCTACTGCTGTGGGAGACATTCGTCAGAGCGCAGATAGACCTGTTTGCGTCACAATAAAATGCTCACTGTCCAAAGTTTTTCTCCAAGAGCAGGGATGCACTGGCCCACATCTGGTCCCACTGCCTGCTCTACACATTTCCCCCTGTCTCGCTCCTGCAGGTATTGGAACTAATCAGGGAAGATGGTTGCTCAGTGCTGCTTGTGGAGCACTGAGCAACCATTGTGCTCTGAAAAAGTGCTCTGGAAAGCACTTTTCATCAGTGTTCTGGAAAAGCCAAGCTTGGTTCCCAGTTCTGATGCAGCTTACGATCACTGTCGTTGGCCAATACCAATGAGGAAAGACCTCGTCTCTCAGGCCAAGGGCTCGATTTTGCATCCTCACACAGAGCTGTGGTCCCTGCATGCATTGGCCAACAACAGGTACCCGCAAACCTCCCGGAGTGAGGTCGTCTAAAAGACGACTCTATTCCTCAAAGTGGTCTGTATTTTCTGGCTGGTGCAAAGCCCGAGACTTTTCACTCCTAGACTGCTGGGGTACGGAAGTTCTCACCTTCCTTCAAGTGCAACTGGATAAGGACAGAACCCCATCCACACTCAAAGTTTACGTGGCGGCCATAGTGGTGTTTACAAAACTGGCCAGTCACTGGGGAAGAACGATCTGGTCATCTGCTTCCTTAAAGGAGCTAAGAAGTTGAATCCTCCCAGACTCCCCTCAGTCCCCATGTGGGACCTTTCCACGGTTTTGGAAGACATGAAAGGTGCCCCGTTCGAGCCAATCCACTCGTCGGATATGAAGCATCTGTTTTCTTATGGTTTCTTATGGCTCTTGCTTCAGTGAAGTGCATAGGGGATTTACAAGTGCTCTCAGTAAGTGCAACGTGTATGGAATTTGGGGCAAATGACTCATAGTCATACTCAAAACAGGACACGGATATGTGCATAAATCCCTCAACACACCATTCAGGGCTCAGGTTATTTCCCTGTCTGCCCTCCCGGTTTACAACTAGGAAAAGACACAAGATTTCTTTGCCCAGTCACAGCATTAAGACCTTGCCCATCTGTCTTGCACATCTGTTTTCAGACAGACTCAGCAGCTCTTCGTTTCATTCAGCGGACATGCTAAGGGACTAGCCGCATCGAAACAGAGACTATCCAGATGGATAGTTGATGCCATAGCACTGACATTTCAAAAGGCTTGAAGTGTCCTTTTGGTTTCAGTGCGCACTCCACAAGAGGCATGGCCTCATCGTGGGCTTGGTCTAGTGGCTGGGCCTCCCATTCTACATTTGTAAGGTTTTATAACTTAGAGGTTCCCACCTTACAGTCTAAACTACTTTTGGTCTAAAACGAGGATTGTCTGCCCCGTTGCTTCGGCTCAGAATACTGCAACTGCTTGAGCACCGCTCGCTGATCGATAAAATTACTCCATGGGCAGAAGTAAGACCCATACTGTTCCACAGTTCTGGTCAAACATTTTCACCCTGACTGTGTGTAACACTGTTAATGTGATTAACTCCCTTAGTACACTAAATTATTTGGAATGACGTTTTTAGCATCTCTTCTCAGAGTCTCTGTAAGTCTCTGGTGATTATGCACACTACATGAGCCCCGGGCACCTGCCCTTGGGTCTTTGGTCTTGAATCCCAGCACGCACAGCGTTTTACACTATGTTCCCCTAGCTTAAGATATTATGCAATACGAGAGAACCTCTCGTAAAAGAATGTACTCGGTTACTAACATAACCTTGGTTCTCTCTAGAAGATATATTTGCCGTGCCTGCAACATGCTCTGGTTCAATTCGACGATGATACATCAGCCCATCGAGCTATATTTATAGGCCCAAGCCACGCCCGCTTAGGCCCCCATTGGATCTGACGCCACCAAGAGCCTCTCTCGATAGGCTGCTGCTGTTGCCGCAGGACAGCCAATAGGCACGCGAGCCGTCAAGCCCATGTCTGCATGCTGCCGGAAGCATTTTACATTGATTCAAAAATAAGGATAGTTTTTGGCTTCAAAATCTTGTGGAAAATAGGTTTTCCTCTAGAGTAAGATATTACGCAGTACTTGTTCCCTCTTCTAGAGAGAACCGAGGTTACGTTATGAGTACGTTTTGTTTTAAGTTTCACTTGTCAGAGCTTATAGAATGCATGCCATTTTGCATGCAATACATGGAGGGAGATACTTTTTGATACTTTTGCTAAAGTGCTGGCTGCAACGAGTGCATGGCCTGCTGACATGCCTTTGGGCAGCGTATGAGCCCTCAAAACGATATTGCATGAGACGGTGGCAGGACCAGTAGAGCTGTGGGCCGAATCAGACAAATAGAGCAGTCTGTGGTAGAGGAGCTTGTTGTCACACTTACTCCAGTGAGTTTTCCTAGGGGGTAGTTTTATTTTTTGAAAATCACTTTGTGTATAGGCATATACATTAAAGTCTGGACTACAAAAACGCTATTGAACATTTCAACTGTCAATTCCTAGAAAAAGATATAGGGGAGACAGGGTATGGTTGTAGCATGGGGAGTCCTATGATCATTTTAGTTTTTACTCACTTCCTCCCAGATTCTACTGTATATGAATGGTTGTAAATGCTGGCAATAGGCACATGGAGATTTCATAAAGAAAAAAAATGAGGTAAGAATTTACATTTTGAATGAAACATTTTTTGACCAAAACTATATTTTGTTTAAACTTTTGCATATAAAATTATAACTTATATTAGATTAAAAAGTTGTTTCTCAGACAAGTTTTTATTCCGCTTATTTCAAACTATTATGCTAAAATTGGTGCATTTTGTAGGAAACAAATGTGAATACTTTGCATGAAAATTTGAGCACTCAAATATTAAGTTACAGATACTGAAGCAAAAAGGGTTACAACTTTACCCAGTCCCCCCACACACACTATTTTTCAAAAGTTAGAATCTATAGATTATTTATTTATTTATTTCAGCAAGAATGGACATCAATTATTAAAAGAGACAGTTATTTGCTTTATAATGTTACAAAATAAAATATTAAATCTTTTTAATTTTATCAAAGAATCCTGAGACAAATCAGCATATTAGAATGATTTCTAGAGTAATGGCAGCTAAAAATTATTCTACTTGACATTCTGTTTACTCTGATAAGTAAGAGACAGGGAATGAGTGTGTTTTTTTGTTGGATTGTGTACATACAAAAAAAATGGCAGTAATGAGCGTTGCCATGATCACAATGTCATCTATGCAATATAACAAAAATATTGCAGCATTCAGTTGAATAAGAGAAGTCTCTTTTAAGAACAAAGAGCATCTTCCTCACTGTACGATCAACGTCAGCAGCCGTAACCCAGGATTCATCTTCAGTGAAAAAAAGGAAATGCAATCTGAACTGGGCCATGAGTAAGATGGGATGGCTCTTTTATCTTAGTCAAAGAACCAAACCGTTACCCCAACCCAACATCACTCAACCCAGCACTCAGTCAAGGAGGATGATGGGAGAAAAAGCAGATTTATCCATCATGCAGAAGGTTTGGGCTCTCCAGCAGCCAAAGTCTCTGATGCATGATTTCTGTCTCTACCACACTTGCCCTTCCAACCTAAAAGAATTTCAAATCAAATGTCGACAGAAGGAGCAGATTTGAAACCAGAAACAGTCAGTATAGTGTCATGCCTAAGGCAAAGAAAAATGAGGGAAAAGTTTTAGCCAAATTGAAACATGTACACAACAAATTTGATAATATAACAAATGGTTCCCAAAAGGATAACATCTGAATATTGTTTTGAAGCTTTCAAGTATTAAAATATTGTAGATGGAAAAGCACCTAAAAGTGTCATGAAAAACAAAAGTAACCTTCATAAAAATGACTTAAATTTCAGACATGCCTTAAGATGACTTTCAATACAGTCATCTAGTTTGTCTTTTTTTTATGCCCTATATATTTATCACCCATCCGTATGTAAAATAGTTTTACTGAGAGAATTAGCATTGTAGTGCAAAGGACCTATGTTCTCTTCTCTGTCATGTCAGCTATTTTAATGCACCCATGCAAACCAAAGGTCAACTTGACTATTAAGAAAAATAGCATTTCAAAGACCCCATTCCTCTTTTTAATTGTCTGTCTGAAAAACAGCCTGCTTTGGTTCCTGAGGACACCATTTCTCTCCCGTTTAATATCTTCCATGGATTTCTGCCCTGTCATTGACGTCTCAGCCAGTGATATAAGACACTCTGTTGATTGTTTTTATGTGATATATATCCAAGTGCTGAAATTGTCACAGATTGAAACCTCATCTGCCACGCATGCTATGTCTGTAACAGCTTTGATTACTAAGCCCACTGTGTTGTTACAAGTTTTGAAATTACATGCTTGAGATGATGGCAATGAAAAATGGGAGACTGAGGATCGCAGACAGCAGCTTAGCCTCATTGGCCCCCAGAAATAATTTTCTCCAGTATAGAGTCCTGATCAGCCGCCTGAACACTTTTAAAATGTAATGGTGAGAAGGCCAGGCTGGTCAATTTTGGCCAGTAGCACTTGTCAAATAACTGGTTTGCCCATCATCTATATGAGCAACAAGCAGACCTATGCGTTTTAGGGATGGCTGGGGGTTAAAACTCAGCCACTTCAAGAGCCTTGCTCTGGCTCCACTGCCATTCAATTTCCACACTCATCAGTCTTCACACTCACACTTCATATTACACCCTCCACCACCCCGTTCTCTTTTCTTTGTCTGCCTCCTCTCATCCATTCAAATAGACATCAGAAATAATGATGGCAAGGCATGGGTTATCAATCAAACACTCATGCTCAAACTGGTGCAGGACAAATCATCACGCCATTTTGGTCGTAGAAAAGGGACTTAGTGAACTGTGAACCCTCCCGCTCCCTGATCCAACCCCCCGGGTGATGTGTTCTCATGGAGAAGAGCGTTTGGCTGCTCCACATGCCCCTGAGCTGTAAGGCTGTTTAATTGATGTCAAAGCTGGTTGTGTGAGCATTTTCTACAGCGCGGATCTGAGCGTCTTGTCAAGGCAGTGCATAATAGATATTCCTAAAGTCATGCCATAGACACATTCATGCATCATGCCAGAGATGGCAATAAAAAATTCATTATCACAAGAAAACTTGTGAAATGCTGCTAAATTGAGAAAAGCTCTGCTCTATCGCTATCTCATTGAAATTAAATATGCCTGGTGAAAATATATTGAGAAGTTCTGACTATGTACTGTATGGCTCACTATAACGCAGTGCATGGATCTGAAACAGTCAGTCCCATATTACTGATAAATGTATCTAGAAAAGGCAAAGTCTTGTCTAAGAGTAAAACAAAAGAAAAAGTCTAAAGCTTTTAATGGAAGTCTACACATTACTTTTGTCATTTATCAAAATCTCCACTTGGAGAAGAATCTTGATCATTAGATTTATAGCCTTTTCTCACAGCTCTTGATATAATCAAACTTATCAATTTGATGGCCGATCCAGAAAGGTTCAAACGACAGTCACCAGTGACAACAGATTCACCCACAGTAAAATTCAAAAGACTTCATTCGGACTTCGTATGGTTACAGAAAAAAAGACACTGCAACCGGCCCATGCGAAAACAAGGATACATATCGGAAGGACATTACATGTAGTCACGCAATGCTGACATTGTGTGCGTGACATGATAACTTATAAGCGATTGATAGATTTAATCAGTGCAATTTACTGCAATGTCAGAACCAAAACAAATGTGGATGTTTCTTACTTGTTCAGATGACAATTTCCTTTGAAAATTCTTATGTTGGTAATTTTTTTTTTTTACTAATTTTAAAAAAGAAAATAAATACACATTTTTGCTAAAAGATGTTTTTTTGGATGGATAGATGGACGAATATACAAATTTGTGGATTTAATCATATTTCATAACTTTTGTCAATTACGGTAACAGAACCAACCTGATGTCACAAGAAAACATAAGCTATATACAAATTGGCTATTCCATAAATGTGTGTGATTTGTATTGCTGAACCCCTGAACCTAAGCTTTAGAGGGCCATGAGCAGATCTTGCAAAAACACACAAATGGGATAGCTAATATAAAAGCTCAAATTTTGCTTCCGGGTTAGTGACTCATAAAAAGTTCTAAGTGCTCAATCCATTAGATTGCCATCCCTCGTCCACAGAAAAAAATGAACCTAAAAGAATATGTCTGAAAGCATATAACCAAACCAAATCAAAGTCAGTCTTTCATATGCCAGATCTAGAAGGCAGGAGACTATCTAATAGTAGCTGCACTTTAGAGATGCACGTGACTAGCAGCCCAGTTACATGGCAAAGGGGCAAGTGATGGAGGCAATAACAGGTTTCATAAACTGTTCTGACTCTGAAAAAGAAATGAACGAGAGGCGAAAAAATAGAGCAGACAGCAAAGGGGTTGGGGGCAAGAAAGGGAGACTTTTAAAAGGAGGAGGTGGGGCTACACGGTAAGGGTTGAGAGAGAGAGAGAGAGAGAGAGAGAGAGAGAGAGAGAGAGAGAGAGAGAGAGAGAGAGAGAGAGAGAGAGAGAGAGCGCACAGGTGTCGCCCACCACGATTCCGCGCAACCGTGTGGTTCTGTGACATCTAATGGCCCAAGTGGAAGCGTTGTCGTGGTTACAGCAGCGGCGTTCTCCGACAGGAGAAGTCTCACATCACCACGAGTTTCGACTGATAGAAAAAGCACAAATCAACATGTTCACACACATTCCCCCTCCCTTCCTATTCATAACTGACATGACACTGTTGTTTATAAATGATGCCTCTGGTTTATGGTAACATATAGTACAGTAGTAGCCAACCTATACTTTATAAAAATAAATAAATGTTTTTACACATATAAAACAACGTTACAATACTGTTTTTGCAGTAATCAATAATAATATTTACAGAGAAATGTTTTTATTATTATTATTATTTATTAAAGATGTGTCGCATAATAAAAAAAGAGATATTTGTCATGATCTGTCCGTGTTGAGTACGTGAGTTCATTTATTCAGGAGCTGACTCTTCATTTTTGTTATTCAAAAATAATAGCTGTGTTTACTCGAATTCTCAGGAGACAGAAGTGTGAACGTTGTGTAGGAGTGGTGTTTAGTCGGGTTGTTGTGTGTCTGTGTGTGTTTGGGAATGTTTATTCGGGTAGCCTAATTGCTTTTAAGCACTGTGCAGATCTATGCAGTACTTTTTTGCTGAATCTATTACAATTGCCCACGCAAAATCCAGAACACTCTCGCCCTCATTAACACACAAACACACGCTGTCTCATTAAGATTGATGGACACAATTCAGAGTGAGTAATGATTTACAGTCTGCTAGTGTTAGCTAACTCACCTCTCTATCAATCTATTGCGTAGTCTGTCTTTACTAACTGATCTTGAAGATGCTAACCTATATGACACATATACAATGGAACATTCACTCATACTATAGAACATACTTTTTTTGCTGTCACAAAGTATAAGTAGGCTACCTATGCCTAGCTACTTAAGAAGAGAGCAGAGTGCGATTTCGGACGCAGCCCTGGACTACGGAGCTGATGGGGAGACGCAGCATCTCTGCAGGCATCGTACTCAGGACGCATGTAGTGGGAGCGCAAATAGCATACGGAGCAAATGAACGGGGAAGACCGCTGCACCTTTAGACTGCAGGCTCTTTTAAAATATTTGAACAAGATGCGGTAAAATCACAGCGCTGAGTGATTAACTCCTGTAAAGCCAGTCGCGAGGACAGTGTGAGCGCGTATTATGATATATACGGTAATCTGCAGTTTATGGACTATCGAGTCTTCATCCTTACAATCAAATTACACAAAAGCCTTTCATTTTCTTATTTTTCTCAAATTTAATTGCACTTAGGAACATTCTTACAAACTTCTTAGTTTATCTTAAGACTTTTCTTAACTTCTTTCTTAGGCCCTATAACCCCAGTGAGGTCACCTTCACGTTGCTTGTGTAGGTTTTAAACATTAATGTGTGCTTTTATATTTCTGTCAGTGCAAATCAATCAGTGTCAGTGCAAAGAAAGTTCAATGCTTTCACAGCTAACTTAAACGTTCTTCCAGTAGCCTAACGTTTAGGGTGTAGGCCTAGACTTTATTGACGTCCTCGCAACAACGTCAGCACAAATTGTCCATGGAAAGTTTTTAACACATTTAAATAAATAAAAAACTGGACGTCCTGCACATCCAGAGAACATTCAGAATATAAAGTTTCTATAACTTAATTAAATATCAAAACGTCCCTGGGATGATGAACTACTTTCTGACACCTTAAATTTCTTTAAAACACCCACCTACGTTTAGAAATCCTCGTCAGACTGCAGTGTTCCTTCTTTCTCTTGAAGACAATCACCAGGAACACGAGGAGATGATTCTATAATAATAGATGTTTGTTTCTATTTTCCACCAGCTTTACAATGTGTTCATAACAGGTTTATTCCCTTACATTTACAGCCGTTTCTAAAGCCTCACACTGTCCTCTGGTGGCGAGACAATGTAATTGCGTCTCCAGATAAAACTTACCTTTCCAATAATAGTAATAATAGACAGTTGCCTATTGAATATTCTTTTTTTTATTATTTTATTTTACACCTGTACATAGCAAACGATTATTATTAGCATTATTGTCAGAAAAACTTTGATTAATATATCAGCAGCAGCATTATACGTTCAAACTGTGTTCATTTCCTTCAGAGGTGAAACAGAAAATACAGCATGTGATTTACAAAGGACAATGATCACCTGCCATGCATGATTTTCTGGTTCCAAGATTAATCTAAAATACAAAATCAGTATTTTAATTAAAAAAAACATGACTAGACTTCAATTTAGGTTAACAAAAAGACTAAAAAGTAAATGCAGCATATTTAAGACAAATGCAACTAGAAAGTAATATTCAGCACTTTACAAACTAAATAAATGAATTAAAAAAAAAAATAAATAAAAATGCATTTTTGGTTCAGTGCATTGCACATATTCATCTAACATGAGGATACAGATATGTTATCACTGTACACTGGTTAACATGTTCATCTAAGCAGTGTGTGTGTGTTTGAGAGAGAGCTGTATACATTACTGTATTTAAAACACTTATGCTTTGATTAACACTGCACACTCACTCACTATTCACTCCATAGTGAAATCAACAATCGACTATTTGAGAAAATGAGTGGAAACTTATGTAGACGCCCTATTTTTTGTGTTTTACTGTCATCACAGAATTGTAGTGTTTTGGTCAGTTTGTCTAGAGCAAGAGACGATCATGAAGTGTCTCTCAGTTCAGTCCTCTTTCAGTCCTCGTCTTCTCCTCTGCTGCTCCAGTCTCTGAAGCCCTTCCTCTCGCCCCAATGCATGCTGGGTACCTGCTCTGTGAGCTGCCTCGGTCGCTGCGATGTCAATCTGAGCGTATTTACTAGAGCTTTTCCCTGAACAGAACCAGAACAAGAACAAGATGTTGATGTTGGCCTGAAAAAAGGCTCAAACAATTTATCAAATGTGACAGTAAAAACATTCATGTAACAAAATATTTCTGCTGTTCTTTTGAACTTTGTATTCACCAAGGAATCCTGAAAAAACAGCAACACAACTCTTTTCAACATTGATAATAATAAGGAATGTTTCTTGAGCAGCAAATCAGCATACAGTATTAGAAGAAGGATTTCTGTGACACTGAATGCTGGAGTAAAGATGCTGAAAATTCAGCTTTTCATCACAGGAAAATTACATAATTATACATAATAATAATAATTTAATAAAAAAAACAATTTATATTAGCAAAAAAAACCACATGCACAGTGAGTGACACACATTGCATCAAAGTTTATTATTGTATTTGAGCTTCAGTTATTGTTATTTTGCTTTAACCCTTTGATGCGCAACATGGGTCTAAATAGACCCGACTGAGTTTTCATTTTCTATATCTTTGCAAG